>QUSF01000028.1:8280174-8393312 GCA_003676055.1 Chloebia gouldiae
CCTACTCAGATGGTAAATAGGAAAACGTTTTTTTTTAATCTTGGACACAGACTTCCCCAGGTTAGGATAACAGCACTTGACAGATGTGTGAATATCTCTATAAGGTTTAAAGTAAAGGATAACTAAGCTCCTCTACTCCAAAGTTTTTTCTTTAGACAATTTTGAGCCCCACCTGGTCTACTTTAAAAGAATATAGAAACTTCCCTGTGTTTTTAGAACAATTTATTCTAATTATTATTTGGAGAAAAAGCCCTCACTGAATTGGTTTTTTCTATCTAGGGAGTAGAGAAATTGTTTTAAGTCTATGGTTAACTGTATTTGTGCCAGTCTCTATATTAGGTCAGTTTATAGCAATAGCGTATTCATGGGATAGTGGAAATATTGCAGTGAGAGATAATTGGGCTAAATGTCCACTCCCAAGTGCCTGTTGTGGGAGAATTGAAAGCACAGGGAATAAAATAGAGTAAATTGTAGCTCCTAACTTGTGTAAGACTGACCTGCTTTCCTTTAGCATAAATAAAAATTTTATGCTAGTTTGACAATACAGGCCACAGTAGTACAGTGTGTGTGTGTGCTGTGATCCATAAACACTGGCCTTTTTTGAAAATGGTCACCTAGGCACTGTGATTTGGAAAAAGCCAAGCTTTGGTAAGGGGGAAAAATCGTCGTATGTATGGTGGAGCCAGTTAAATAATTGAAATCATCTTCATACAGAAGACTTTATTGGTTGTGGCTGCTCTTCTCCATAGGAAAGTATTTCCTCATGAGAATTTTATTTATTTAATTGTATTTGAAATAGTTGCTTCAAGAAATTTCATTTGGGGTGTCTCAGCACTTTTGGTGGTTTCTAAGGTGTGGGCAGATAGTTACTATGTGTCATGTTATTTCCTGGGATTAAGTTATTAGAAAAAAATGCATCAACCATTAACGGGGGTCTTCAGTTTAGCCCTTCCACCTAAGAAAGGGGAAGGATCCCAATGTACAGGAGCTGGGGTTGGCCCTTAAGAGAATGTTTGGTTATACCTGATGTGCTTTCATTTAGCAGCCTCTGTCCTTTAAGGCAGGTGTGGATTTTCCAGTTTTTTAAGGGATCTATGAAAGAGCATTTATGTACATTGTAAATACTCCATCACAAACAACTGATAACTTACTAGAGAACATTCTTGTAATTTCCCCTTTCTTTTGAGCCCATTTCAGGTTCAGATAGGACTCTTCTGAACAGTAAGTTTCTTAAGACTGATACACTATGGAAATTATCAGATCAGTGTTATTTCTATATCCAGTGATACTGTATATTTTAACATTATCTTCAATAAAAGTGGAAGTAGTTAATAACATGTGCAGTCATTTTCATTCCATATTTGTTTGGAGACATTGTGTTGATAAGCCAATTTTTTTGAAAAATCAACAGAAGAAGCCTGCAATTATTTTAAATTGTGCTAAGCATGCAGTAAAGCAGAACAGCTGTTTGTGATCAGAAAGGGATCTGTTCTTTATCTTGGAAAATCATATCTATTTGCAAATTATAAGATGTGCATCAGTCTTGTCTCTACTTTGTGTTCTTACTCTTGAAAGTAAGGTCATTATTCCCTATAAAACTGAACTTTTGCTTTCTCACAGTTCTGTCGCATTAATTACAGATGTAACTGAATTTACTTCCTTCCTCTGGAAAATTTTGGAAGGGGAAGGGAAATGCTTTAAATACACATACCTTGTGGAGAACACTGGCAGCCCTAGTTTCAATGCACTCGTATTTTTTCAAGTAGAAAGGTTGTAGCTATTTGTGACATCAACCCCCAACTTCTAAATTTAGTTTAGAATCCAATGGGTAGCTATTTCAGCTTCTAAACATAGTTAGTGTTGTCCTGAGGTGTGCCACATATGAAAGGAGCCTGGTACTTCGCTAGGTTCAGTGTGACAATATTTTGTTTAAGTAAATAGGTTGAATTAGGTTGACCATATCATAAACAGAAAAAACCCACATTTCTAAGTTTCTTGGGAATCTAAGGTGTATGTATTTAGGCTTCTAAAAACATTATGTACTGTCCTGAGGGGTCCCATATAAGGAAGGTACTCTTCAGACTTCACTGGGTTTAAACTTCTAGGTTGTCCCGAAATGTAGATCAGAATGTGTCAAAACAAATACCAAGGTCTGAATTCAAGAAAAGCCTGTCTACTTCTTGTGACACCCATGCTTACTGTTCTGGATATTATTCTTTTTACTTGTTGTGGTTTCCCCCTCTCTCTCAGCCCCTAAATTTTCAGGCTAGCCCAGAAATATGAGGCTTTGAGACAGGGGGAAACATCAGGAGAGGGGAAAAGGTTGAAAAGAGGTTGTCCCCCGATGTAGTTGGTCCAGATCTTTTATTCCATGGTCCGAGAGGGAAGAGCAGGGAAAGAGAGGGGAAAGAGAGAGAGAACAGGAAATGTCAGGGGTTTATCAAAGCTCTTGACAGGGAGGGTTTCTTGGCTCCCTGCCAACCCTTTTGGGGCATGAAGGAGGGGTCCAGGCTTATCTTGGTCGGAGTAACAGGGATCCTGGGAATGGGGAAAACATGGCCTGCGTGGAACATAACAACTTGTCTTTGTCTTGGAGACTGTGCAGCCAGAATGCATCTCAGATCTCTTTCCCAGTTGCTTTCTCCAGTGTAATGGGAATGAGGCTGGTTTTAACGAGATGTGAGGTTCACCTGAGTAGCTTCTAAACCTGGCCCAGTTTTTTTTCAGCAGAGACTTTTTTTAACAGTGCCATGTGTGGTATGTGAAGTAGCGCCTGTAGCCCTGTGCTTGGATCAACGTGTGCTGCAATTTCCAGCCCTCACTGTGTCATGTCTGTAGCTTTACTGCTTTAATGGAGGGAGTTTGGAACCTTATGCAGTCTTGCACAGTAGAGAAGTGGAGGGATGAGATGACCTAGGGAGCTAAAGAGCCAGGAAAGGTCCTGTTCAGGACTTAAAAGGAAAACTTCAGTGTCATCATTTGCCTTGGTAACAATCCCCAGCCAAGCTAATGTGGTGCTGTACTACAGGATCTTGAGAAGTGTCATCAGCCAGGGTGACAAATGTGCAGTGATTGTTACTGAATGTGTCAGTCTGGCTGTTGTTATCCATCTGTGAATGATACCTTGCCCACTTTTTTCCTCCTTGCCGCTTCAAGGTAAATATGTTTTCTTGCATGCCTCTAACAAATGTCAGTTATAACACAAACATCTTCCATGAGCTGTGCTGTGGCTTCTTGGTTTTTTTAATGCTCAGTTATTCTGAAATGTGTTTCAGTTGCTCTTCTGGTAGTCTTGCCTGAAAAAGGCAAATGAATGGATCTGTTTCCCAAGATTGCTTCTAACTTGGCTGGTGTGTGCTAAGTTTTGGTAAGAAGAGATTCCTCGTCTGCCCTTTTTATTGCTGTTTTTATGGTATATGATATATGAATTAGAAAGTTTTACTTTGTGATGTTCCTGAAGAGATATTGTTCCTGCAAAACATGTTGTGAGCAGACTGCCCCATAAAGTAGGACTGTGAAATACTTTCCACTCCCATATACTCCTCTTGACAGTTGTTTTGTTACCTTCCTGGTTTTTCTGTACAAATTCTGTGCTTAGATTCTCTTTTTGGATTATCTGTATATTCATTGTTTCCTCCAGCAGATCCTTATATGGTTTATTTCTGCCACTTGTAGTAACATAATATTTACTAATTTTGTTGCTGTTGTTGTTGACTTGAAACGTAAACTTTAAGAAATTTAGAGATTTTAGAGGAGCTAAGATTTTAGTTAGCAATAAGCCTTACTAGAGTTAATTAAAATAATAATAATAAAGGAGTAAGCCCTGATGAAGTTAGGCGTTAGTAGTTAACTAATAACTGATTACTTGTCAGCATAATGTTTGGTTAGCTGGGTTTATAATGAAGAATACAGAAACTGACAAATAGCTTTTAGGAACATAAGACAATTGTGGGCTCCTCCTCTCTTCTGAAACCAATTGAAGACAAGGAATGGGAGTTCTACCAAGAGTTCATTTGTCATATTTGCATTGAAAAGGTAGAAACGTCAGAACGAGGAAGACTTCATTTACTTCCTCATTTTGGAACCCCTCCCCATGAAAGGGACCACCGACCCATTTCAAGGGACAAACTACTCATGCTTAATGGCTTTTGGATTGTTTAGCCTACGAAGCGGGGAATGGGATGTACCAAAATTATGAATATGTATTTGTATTTTGGGTATTCAATACTTGTATGGATAAAAAGACTCTGTAATCACTTGGAAGGCACGGTGTGTATTTGGGAGCTATCCCACACGCTGTCCGGCATCGAATAAACATACACTTTCTAACTTTAAACTGTTAGAGAGTTTTTGTCCGTCACAGTTGGATATCGGTACTAGATCAACATCCATATATTTTTAATAAATCAGACTGAGTTTATGAAGTTTCTAGGGCCATGGAGAAACTGTAGTTGTTATTACAGGATAGTCTTAACTGCCATGACTTGGCAGGTTCAGTATCCATAGCTTCTTTATGCTAAATTTGAGGTGCCACATGACTCTAAAGCAAGTAAGAGTACTAAGTGGGAGACTCACATCTTAGAATCTTGGGTATTTTAATAGATATGTCTGATAACTGGTGGTGTCACAGCTTCAACTTCTGTGCTGGGAAAAGAGGATCTAACCTGGCTGGAGCTGGCAGAGCTGCACTCACTTGTGTTGCTCATGAACTTGGTCCCAGGTCTGGAAGCTTAGGCAGCAGTAGCTCAGGATAATGTGTTTCCAGCAGAGTGCTCTGAGAGCTCTGGTAAGGGCTGTTGGATTGCATTAAGGACGTAGAAGAAAAGACTTTGAGCAAGTTTCATTTCTCTTCAGAAGTGAGCTACTGCAGTTTCTTTACTTGTCATATTTGGAGTATGTTGCTAAGGAGAAAAGAACAAAAAGACAAGAATGAGTTGCTTAATCTTGAGATACTTGCAGACGAAAACATACATGATAACATAATTATCCTTAAAGCCAGTGCAGTTCCAAAATCTCTAATAAGGATATCTGCACTGAATTTGTCTATGTTGTACATGGATGCTTAAGTTTGACAGCCTATAGAGAAGGTAATTTTTGTTTGTTTTCATTAAGTTCTTGTATAGGTCTTAATTGTTTGAAATCATACTTCTGTTGCCTTCTTTCTTCTTTTCTAATAATTTTGCCAGGAAATTGTCTTCTGGAAGTTCTATGGGTATTAATTATGACAAAAGTTTGACCCTTGGTGTTAAGCAGTTGCTCTATTTATTACAGGGTTGGTTTTTTTTATTTTCTCTTTTTCCAAGTGAGGTCAGGGTCAATAACAATTGCACATTGTAAAGAAAAAGCTTAGGTAGCCTCAACTTAAATGTACCTAAATGTACACGAGTACTACTTGAATTTCTGTTCCATCTTTTTGAATGTCCCTTTTCTTTCTGTTTTCAGCACTCTTTTGGTGAAATGCTTATTTTCAGCCTCAAAGGCTGGAGTAGCTAGGACTGTTCTGCTCTCTTTCCCAGCTCCTCTTTGAAATCTCTTTTTCCTGTGAAAATGCGTTGACAGATTCTCTTTCATGTGCCTTGGTTTGCCAAGTGATACATGCTGCGAGTACCACTAAATGCCTTCATATCCGACTGTGCAGGAGATTTTTGGTATTATTTGCTTATTCATATACAACTGTTTGAAAAATTAAGCATGTACAGGCATTTTGTTGCGATCTGGCCCTGGAGCAATGAGGTTGTTTTTCTGAGTTCAGTGCAGAGTGATGGTACCCTGCCAGCTGAAAATCTCATCTTCAGATTTTTCATTGTGCTTTTGTGTCTGTAGCAGAAGCCTTGTGAATTAGCCTCTTATAGGAGCTGCTTTTAGGTGCTACAGGTTGGAACTTTCATTTATTCCTTGAAGTAACAGGATTTTCAGCCTGCTGACCTGAGCAACTTACAGCTCAGTCAAGGGTATTTTTCCTCTGTGGTAGCGCAGCACAGTTAAGAATATGTGTCAGTGAAGAGAGTCCCTATGACTGGGACTCGAAACAATGACTGGGTTTCTAGGATACAGCATATGATCTGTTTTAATTAGACAGTTACTCTTGTCTTCAGGCTCTCTCTCATTTCATTGCTTGTAGAGATTTTATAGTGATAATGCAGTGTAAGAAGTAAAATTGTTTTGTTTTAAAGATGTATTTTTTGCTTGTGTGCAAAATGCCACTCAATGATCTGTCATCTGCAGTAAAAGAGAGGCTAATAGAAATTTAATAGGTTTTTTCAAAAGCTTCCAGGATCTGCAGTTTGGTGGATACTGCAGTGTTGAGTATAAACATAAAGCTTTTCACTAGTCATTCAGTTGGATGAAAACTGACACCAGCTGCTTAGAGACTAAAAATCAAGTTGCTGTGCAGAGAGCAATTAAAAGGGAAAAAAAAGAGGAAGTGGGAGGAAGGAAAGCTTTTCCATTTTAAAAATGTGACCTGGTTATCCCAGTGAGCAAATCTGATGAGAGTTTTTCTTAGAATTAACATTTGTAAAGTCAATTCAAGTTTTTGTGTACTTTATCTCTAACATATGGCTTCCCACACAATGATGTCATGTACAGCTAAGTGCCAAAAAAAAGCGTGAATGCTCCCAGCAAAAGCTACACTTTGAACTAGGATTTGATGTGCGGTTTCTCTGTGTGTGCATGGCCAGACAGCCAGTCGTGTTAGAGCACCGAGCCCTGCACAAAGGCACTGCTATCCTCAGCTGTGGGTGATGGTCTACAGGAAGGCACAGTGGCCATGGAAGGTTTCTGTGTCATAAACATCTACTTTTCTCCCCTCTTAGATGTTGGAAAAGGAGCAAATTGTCACAGCTTATTTGCTTTAGAGGAGTTCTGGAGAGGGACTGTCAGCTTGAGGCATCATGGTGCTGTAAGAGCTTCATGCAGTTCCACGGGAGAGGATGTCTCTTGTGGAGATGTATCCTTGGGATTTGCAGGTGTTGTGTGGGCACAGCAAACTGTTCTGTGCATAGGCTTTGTTCCCAGCCTACTTCTTAGCTGAGTCATGGTTTTCCCAAGTTGCAATAATGTCTGGGAGGTGGATCTCACTTTGTGCTTGTATTTAAGGAGTGGATGGTGGGGTGGCTCACTCTGACCCCCTCTGTATATTCTTCTGCCCTTAATGCCCCATCTGGTGGTCTGCTTCTGACCTTCTGTTACAGAAAGCTTTCCTTGGGTTGCACGGTTTTTGGTCTCTTTCATGCAAAACAATGTTAACACATTGTTAACACTGTTAAACACAATGTTAACAGTGGTATGAAATAAAGAGAAGCTGTGGGTTCTTTTTCTTGTAGTCTACCATTTACTGTAAACTACTACAGTCCTGTTCTGCTTCAGCAGTGGCTATGTGAGGAAGATTCCTGAATCAGAGCATAGATCACAAGTTTCCTCTTGAGCTTTTTCATTGGCCATACAGTGGAAGTTGGAATCTCAGACTGCCTATGGTTACTAGCAAATGTCCGAAGGGAAATTTTGAGGGTGGCTTTAATGTTGGAGAAGGAAAAAAATGTCAGTGCCAGTGCCTGCTATTACAGGTTCATTGGTATTGGCTGTCAAATACAACAGTTCGTGAGGATTTTTTAGTGTATTTTTTGACTGGAGTGTGAAATGCAGTTAGGCTGCCTTCTAAAACTCTTTACAAAGCCTTCGTAACTCTGCTGGCCAGCAGGCACGGTTTGTCTTTTCCCCTTTGTGCTTTGGTGCACATTTTCTCATACAGAGATGGAAGCTTGTGCTTATTTGCTGTACAGCAGGGGAAGGTTCTTGTCTACTTGCACCTGGGCAGCAGCTGAGCACCAGCTGTGCATGTGGGTGAAGAATAACTTCAAGATGTTCCTCTACTTTTTTGGCTACATATTCAAACCTGAAATATGTAAAAGTGAGCATGTGTGTACCTAGGCACTCACTTTGCCTGCTGCTTCATAGTAATACTTACTATCCTCATAATACAGATCTTTCTGTCAAGAAAATTTTTTATCAACTGCAGTGAGAAAGAGGGCTGAGACAGCATGATTTTTCAATTTCATTACTTCCTCTTTTTTTTAGCCTTTCAGGTGGTACAAGCAGATTCAATAGTTAAAATTCATATGAGCATCTGGTAAATGATGAGAGATTCTTTTACAGTAAGAAAATCAACATCTTTGGTGCACTGGGCAGGGGTGCAGCATATGCTCCAGGGAACAGAACCTTCCAAAATCTGCAGGGAGCCCCGCAGAGCAGCTGTGAGCTGGGGCTTGGGAAAGGAGGGACAGTTCAGGCTCCCATCCCCTCCTCTGCCTGGCTTTTGTGTGCCAAGGGTAATTATTGTCACTGTTCAATCCATTCTTAATGCCTCCCAGAGAAGAAAGCAGACAGCTTTTTGTCTGCACGTGCTTCTGTGACTGGTATTTTCCTACAAGCCACACACCTAAGAAATTTAGTTAGAGTCTTACACAAGGGAACTATTTAAATTTTTTGCAATGACCTAATACATAAAATGCATATAAGCTCTTTTGGTGGGAGCTGTACTAAATGCTGTTAAATAAATTAGGAAGTTATTAAGTTTTAAGCTGTAGGAGGAAGAGTTAAGATTTTTTTCAGATACATTTGGTTCTATCATTCTTTCTACCCTTGGGTGGTCTTGAGTTGTACGCTGCATTCAGTTTCCTGCTTCCCATTTCTTAAAGAAAAAGTTAAAATATATGTTATCAGAAGCTTCCCTTAAATGGGATATGCCGCTCCATCCCATAATTAGGTAAATGTTTCAAGTGGTGAATAGTCCTAGTGAGCTCATAGCTTCAATTTTAATGATCTGGGAGCTCCTGTTACATAGTTAGTCAGGAATTTTACTGTAATATTTGGAATGTATGTAGCATTGATTGCCTTTCTACCTAAAATGCATCTGTTTGAAACAATGGGCAGCAATAAAAGAGTAATTTTTCTCCTTGCCTTAAAAACATAGCTACTAAAATTTAATTTTTTTTGTCATTGTGTTGGTAAATAGAATAATTTTTTTAAGTAATACATGTTTTTAAGTGTTTTGGTGCTAGTCTGCTGGCATTTTCTGTTGTTTGCAAACTTTATTAGTCATAACTTAGTTTCTCAAAAATAATAGAACAAAAATTACTGGTTCTATTGTTAAGGTTTAATTTTTATTACAAGTAAAGATTCCCTGTATTTGTTGTCATGCCTGTACCTGTCTATGATTTAACATCTTGATAATATAGAAAACTACTGACTTTTTAGTAAATACTGGGAATTGTGGTTGTGTACAATTGTAATGTCTTAATAGCAGAGTGCAGGAAAGTGATGCAACTTTTTTGAAGTCACATGAGGCATCAGTGACAGGTGAGATTACATCTGGATCCTACATTTTAAAAATAAATGGAAATATATTTGTTATAAATTAAGAATATAGAACATATATTAATATATAGAGCATATATATAGAGCATATATTAATATATAGATGTATTAATGTATATTATAGAAAACATCCTTTCTTTATTACAGGTTATAGAACAGACATTACTTTTTAGCACTGCAGCTACAGGACGGATGCAATCTGCATCCCTCTTAATTGCTATCTGGAAAAACGACTAGTCTAGTTTCTGGTTTATGAACTTGTGTAGTTTTCTGGTGTGCAGACATGGTATATTTTTGTCACCAAAGAACTCTGTGGACTGCAGCAGTCCTTTTCTGTAGTCATGAGAAAGTTCTGTCCTTCCCAAATTCACGTCTGCAGCAGCCTTAGTGAGGCACGGCTGTACTGAACCCTCCAAGTCCAGAATTTTGTAATTCTGCCCAATTTCAGATTTGGCAGTTTCAGGGGTCTCTCTGTTCAGTTTGACAGGTTTCATTACTTGTGATTTGCTTGTGACACCAGCTAATTTTGGGGGGCAGCAGGAGCAGCACAGAGCTTGCCACCCCAAGGCCACCAGCAGATTTCCTATGTTATTGCTCCTCCCGTGCCCCAGTGTCATTGTCTGAGCTGTGGCATTGTACTGGTGCCATCTGTGACTCCTGTGGCCCCTGCCACTAGTGCTTGTCTTTCCTCGCCTTTGCTGCAGCTTGGGATCACAGCTTTGTTCCCTAAGCTATCTATTCTTTTTCATGATGTTATCAACCTGGTGAAGTTTGGCTTGTCTGATGCAAGCCCATCTGAAGGGGAACGGGGAACCGTCACCCGACAGTAACAGCTGTGCAAACAAACAAGTCAGCGTTGATATTCATCAATAGCTTTGTGCAGCCGTGGCATTGAGATGCACCAGAACAAGTGCAATCTGTCTGCTTCCTTTGTCCCACTGTGCAGCCAGAGCAGCCACTCTGCGCTGATGAGGCCGATTGTCATGCTGTGCTGTGCCTTCTCCTCCTTCCTTTTTTCCTTTGCTTTCCCTGCCTCTTTATGGGCTGTCGGGCTGCTCCCAAACACATCTGCCACTCGTCCCATCTGCTCTCCCTGAGAGGCACGCTCAGTCCTGACAAGTGCTATTCAAGGGGCACACTGTTCTGTGGAGCTGACAGAAAACACTAATTTGTATTATTAATGGCGTATCACTAATGCTCCCTGCTTCTAAAACACTCAGCAAAGTAAATAGGGTGCAACATCAACTAGTAAACTTGCTGGTGGGTTTTTTTCAAAATCCTACGTGCATAGGTGATTTTTTTTCCATTTCCACTTACTGTAGGTAACAGTGCTCTTATTTTGTCTTGGAGCTTGTAACTTTTTCAAGACACCGTGTTTTCCTTCAAAAAAAATGAAACATTTATTTCAGAAGTTGGTGTTCTTTCCTTCCTGGAATCAGGATATAAGATTCTTTACATTAAGAGGCAAAGCACAAGTGTGTGATAAAATAATCACTTACTATTTCTTTGTCTTTCAAAGAAAAAATATTATTGGACCATCCAAAAAAATTTTTAAAAAATCCTAAACTCAGAAAGAATTTAAAGCCTTACCTGTTCTGTATGCCTGTTGGACAGCTTAAGGTTATGCACTTAACTCTTTAGAACATCTTTTCGGTGACCTTTACTTATTTCCAGCAGGATCTTGCCATGCGCAAGCTTGCCTGTCAAGTTGAACAAAAATAAAGTGGCGCTCAGTGGGTGAAGGAAAAAGATAGTGCACAGCATAGGCATAGATAGGCAGTAGAGTTGTTTTTGTTGAATCACCTCTAGCACTGAGTCAAAGATTTGTGGAGATACCTGGAGATACCTGATCAAAAGTGCAGTTACTAATTAGTGTTAGTATTCATCTCTGTCTGGTCATATTAACTGTATTCACCATGCTCATTATGTTGAAGTTGTCACAGCTGCCTTGTATACTGCTGCAGACATTTACAACATGAAGCTGTGATGAACAAGGAGTAACTTTCCCTCTTACCATGTTTATCTGCAATGTGGGATTCACTGTAAGCAAGGGTTAGGTGTCCAAAGTACCAAGCTGGGCAGGATTTTACAGGGCTGCCTAAAAGGAAATGAACATACATGTAGGAAGAGAAGTGATTCATTTTGGCAGTGTTTGTTTCACAGCCTTGTAAGTCTTCCTTTAGTAACTCCCTGCTTCCTCAGAATGTCACAAAAAGAAAAGTAAAGGTTGGAAGCGTAAGTCAAAAAAAAAAAAGAATGAGGCCCGGGAGGCTTCTAGCAAAGAAAAAAAAGTTGAGCAACTTTTGGTCAATTGGCAGAGAGCTGTGTCAGGGTACATTTTGGTTCTCTGCTTCTTGGAAGCTGCTTTGTCTGGTATTCATGTTAACTCCTTGTGAAAGCTGTTATTCCATGGTGGCTGCACTGTTCTGCACTGTGTTGTGTTCAGGAATATGACTTCTGTTGAAGAGGCTGAGGATGGACTTGTTTACTTGTATTACATAGCTTTTACGAGAGTATTTTTTCTTGTCATTTTGTTCTTCACCTGAGAGCATTGTAAGGCAGTGTATTTTATCATTGTTATGTGTAGTAGATATAATTCACGCCATTTCTAGTATGATATATCTGATATTGAATATCTGTTGGAGTGTATACACGTTTGTATTAGGAGTCCCCCTCCACCCTTGCAGGAGAAACCTGGTGTGTGTTGAAACGTGATTTACAAGTAAAAGATTGTGGCTCAGCCAGGAGATGGGCCATGTCTGGAGAGACACCCCAGGTGCTGATCAACGCGTGAATGACCCGAGATGGGTATCATGGAAATCCTCGGACAGATACATGTGAATGCAGCGTTCCCTTAAATTTCATCAAGGAATTCAACAACTCCGGACACTGAATTGTTCTTCCTCATCACCAAGAAAGAAAATCCTATTAACCTATAGACTCTGAATGGAAGAAAAGACTGATTGCCGGGATCTTGGCCTCAGGCAGAATTTTCCCTATAAAAACTGCTTGTGCCAGGATGGAGGTGTGTGGGCATAGAGGAAAACCTCTGCTGAGGCTGACCTCGTTGTTGCACACCCAGGGCCGACCCCAGGCTCGGCTCTGTTCTTTCCTTGTGGCTGACTCGATAGAATTTGATTGCAAAATAAATATTTTATGGTTTTCATTTTTAATTTGGCTGGACAAATTTTCATTTATAACTAACTTGGTGAGCCCGACGTGATCTGGTTTGGAGGTATCCAGGGAGTTCCCTATCCTTGATCCGGGCGGCACCCTGCTGATTTCAGTGGCCGGACAGGACTGAGGAACACCACGGAACCAACCAGATTCCGAAAACAGGTGAAAAGCCACCTTAAGGAAAGGGTATAAATGGGCCCAGAGCTCTTGGAATTCGGAGCTAAGTCTCCGAGGCTGCAGCAGCAATATTTCACTTATAAAATCGACGTGCACGAAGAATCCACGCGGGAAAAGGAGCCGTAAGTATCGCGTGGTTGAGTGGGGTATGAGTGGGTGTGTGTGTGAGATGTGACATGGTCACGGCGCAAGAGCAGACCCCAATAAACTGCAGTTCCACTAGCCCGAGAGGGAGGTGGTCAGCTACGGGGGAAGCAAAAGGACTCCGGTATTCTCACAACACGCATACGACCTGAAACTCTGGGAATTATGGGGATCCACCCACGGACGGGTCGGGGGAGGGAAGGTACGTTCTCGTGGACTCGAGAAATTGGTAAACCTCACCGACTCTGGGCTCAGGGAATCCAGGAAAACAGGTAAAAGAGAGCTCACTGTTCTTCCAACTGAAAACCCACGGACTGGTTCTCTGTGCGGTTACTAGGTTGGCAAGGCTCGGTCGGGGACAGACCGATTTAGACACTTGGTTAGACTCGGTCTGGAACAGGACTGAAATACACATTTAGCACGCGAGGAACTGACTTCTTGGAACGGCTTGCGGACACTGACTCGGAAATATAGTAAGGAAAACTTTTAAATATGTGGCAAGGGAGCAGTAAGGTGCGGCAGGACCTCGGGGAGAAAATTCTAAGCTGGGAAAGGGTAAACACCTGAAGGCAAGAAAAGGTAAGCAGAAAAACAAGAAACGGGGAAAGAGACAAATTCCCTGAGATTCCGAGGGAAAGCCCCTTGGGGGTTAATGTTAAAAAAAAAAAAAAAAAAAGTCTGCGCAGCCCTGTGCAGCCACAGGCAGCGCGGCTCTGCTGTTCTTAGAACCTGCGCGGCTGCAGCAGAGGCGGCGGCGCCGGCTCAGGGGGAGCAGGGGGGGCTCTGCCTGCCCCTCCCCTTTGCAGCAGTGCAGAGCAGCTTTGATTTCCCCGCGGCGCAAGGGGGGGGGGACGGAGGGGGCTTCTGCCCACCCCGTTAGTGCAGAGGGAGGGGAGGGAGTTCCTGGTAGCGGCAGGGGGCGCAGGCAGTGGGGCAGCCGCGGCTCGGGCTTTCCTGCCACGCGTGGGCGGCGCTGGTCGCCGCTCGGCCACGTGGCGTGGGCGAATCCTTGTTCCTGCAGGCTGCAGATTTTAAAAGCAGCACAAGCTGCTGCTGCTGCTCTGCAGGGCTGAAATCTAAGTGCTTTCGCTTCTCAACAGCAGTTTTTGGAAATCGGTAGCTAATTTGTTTTGTTTCTGGTCAGTATAAAGTTGTGCTGTGCATTTTATGTGTAAAATGGGAATGTGACAATGAGGAGCTAGATTATGCCAGGCTGTGGGAATATGCCAGCGCGCGGCTGTTCCCTATTTAGACCACTGGCTGCAAGGTAAGTATGGGGAAAGCTGCCACCCCCATACCAAGTTCCTCCATCACAAGCACAGCCCTCCCACCTGTCTTGGCAGCCCCTCCACCTCCATATCAGTCTGCATCACCACCTAATGCACAAATATTGGCTGCAGACACGCCGAGACCTTCTCAACCTCCCCCCCCACCACACACACACAACATGGGGACAAACACACACACACACATACCACACCGGGGAAAACACATTTCCTCCTGCCAGTAGAATTCGGCAGAAAACGAGGAGAGAAAACACGGGAGACAGCGATGATGAAAGGGACAGACCTAATCTATACCCTTTAAGGGAAGTCCCCACCGCTCCTGGAATCATCAGGTTTGTAAATGTTCCCATCAACACAGGGGATATAAGGGCTTTCAAAAGAGAAATGGGAAAATTAATGGATGGTCCGTTGGGTGTGGCAGAGAGGTTGGATGAATTTTTGGGAAATAGTATATATTAATGTGATGATATCTTGGCTATATTAAGATCCTTGTTTAATGCCGAGGAACAAGATATGATTAGGCAGGCTGCCATAAAGGATTGGGAATTCAGGAACCCCCAGGGCGGGAGCGGGGTGGAAAAGTGGAGGGAACAAAGACCGTCATGGAAGCTCAGACGGAGGTGGACCGAACAAAAATGATTGGATTATATGAGAAGGGATGAGGAGAAACAAAAGACACAGGCCAGGGTGCTGGTGGCAGCAGTAAGGGAAGCAGAAGCACAAACAGCTGGAATGTCAGCTCCGGCCCGGAAGCCTCGGGGAAAGCCGGCACACACACAAAGGACAAACAAACAGGTAAGTGCCCCTGAATGTTTATACTGTGAAAAAGAAAGGACACCTCAAGAGGGATTATAAATAAAGAATAAAGGATGAAATGGTCATTCAGGAAGAATAGAGGTTCAGGGGCTTTATAATTTAGGGTCACGGACATCTAGAGAGCCCTTGATAAAATTAAAGGTTGGACCCCAAAAACAGGAGTTGGTCTTTTTGGTTGATTCTGGAGCAGAAAAAAACACAGTTCAATGACTGCCTCCTGGATGTGTAAAGGGTAAGGATTTTATGACTGATTGGGGCTAAAGCAGAGCCCTTTCAGGTCCCTGTCTTAAAAGATGTAGAAATAGAATCTGAAAATAAAACCTGTGTTGGGGATGTTTTATTAGTGGAAGAAACGGAATACAATTTATTGGGGAGGGATTTAGTGGTAATATTAGGAATAAGTATAATTGCAAAGGACTCACAACTCATGGTAAGTTTATACAACCTAACTACTGAGGATGAAAAGAAAATTGATCCTAGGGTCTGGCACACTCCGGGGGAAGCTGGAAAATTAGGCATGGAACCAATTCACATTGAAATTCAGAGACAAGAAGACCCCATAAGGGTGAAACAATATCCCAACCCTCTAGAGGGAAGGAAGGGATTGAAACCAATAATCGAGGATTTAATAAAAAGGGGCACCTTAGAGCCTTGCATGTCAATACATAATACACCTATCTTGGCAGTTCAAAAATCAGATGGTAATTATCGGCTGGTACAAGACTTAAGAACAGTAAATCAAAGAACAAAAACCCTGTATCCCATGGTCTCTAATCCATATACTTTGCTGAAGAATGTGTCCCCGTATGATAAATGGTATAGTGTGATTGACCTAAAAGATGCCTTCTGGACTTGTCATCTAGCTGAGGAAAGCCGTCATTATTTTGCCTTCCAATGGGAGGACCCAGACACACACAGAAAACAACAACTAAGATGGGCTTCCCTCCCTCAGGGGTTTGTAGACTCACCAAATCTTTTTGGTCAGGCCCTTGAAAAAGTGCTTAGCGAATTTGTGCCAGTCCCTGGGACCAAACTGTTGCTATATGTAGATCACTTATTGATAGCTGGCTCTAAGGAGGAAGAAGTGAGGACTGAAACTATAGCTTTGTTGAACTTCCTGGGGGGACGAGAGTTGAAAGTTTCAAAGTCTAAATTACAATTCACTGAATTTGAAGTAAAATACTTGGGGCAGTGGCTGACAAAAGGGAAAAAAAAAAAAAAAGAAACTGGACCCAGACCAGGTGGCAGGAATAATTGCATTGCCCCCCACCAAAAACAAAAAGAGAAGTTAGGTAATTGCAGGGACTTTTGGGGTTTTGCAGACAATGGATCAAAGGGTACAGTGAAAAGGTTTTATATTATAAACTTACCACGGGCAGACTTAAGTGGACTGAAAGAGATGAAGAGAGTTACAGAGGATTAAAGGAAACCCTCATGGCAGCTTCGGTATTAAGTCTCCTGATGTAAAAAGGCCCCTTCAGCTCTTTGTGGATGTAAGTAACTACACTGCCCACGGGGTTCTAACTCAGGACTGTGCAGGGGCCAAGAAACCAGTCGGATAATCTATCCAAGCTCCCGTATCCTGTCAGCAGGGGGTGGCCCACTTGCTTACAGGCAATTGTGGCAGTGGCAATATTAGTAGAAGAAGCCAAAAAGGTAACATTCAGGGCTTCATTAACCATCTACTCCCCTCACAATGTAAGAAGCATCTTGCAGTAAAAAGCTGACAAGTGGCTGACAGATGCCAGGCTTCTGAAATATGAAGCTATTCGAATCCATTCCCACAACATGGAGCTAAAAACTACCCCAGCACAAAATCCTGCCCAATTCCTGTTTGGGGCAGTCCCAGGGGATCCCTCCCATGACTGCACTGAGATGGTAGAATTACAGACCAAAATATGAACAGATTTGGAAGAGGAAGAACTCCCGGAAGGTGAGAAATGGTTTGTGGACGGTTCTGCAAGGGTGGTAGAAGGCAAAAGGAAGTCGGGATATGCAGTCATAGATGGGAAGACAGGAAGGGTGGTAGAATCTGGGCCCCTGAATGCATGGTGGTCGGCTCAGGCCTGTGAGCTGTGTGCAGTATACAGGGCTTTGCTAGGACTTGAAGGGAAAAGGGGGACAATTTTCACTGATTCCAAATATGCATTTGGGGTAGTGCACACCTTTGGGAAAATCTGGGAAGAAAGGGGTCTGCTAAATACACGGGGAAAGGGACTGATTCATGAAGAAATAATTAAACACATCCTAAAAGCCATCAGAGGACCAGAAGCTATTGCTGTGGTCCATTTAAAAGGACACCAAATCGGGATGCAGTTCAGGACTCGGGGAAACAACTTAGCCGACAAAGAGGCAAAAAGCGCTGCTTTCTTAAAGGTAAGTACCCCAGAGGTTGAAAAGGGAGAAACTCAGGAATTCCCCCCCAACCCCTCTGAAAAAGAGATAAAGGCTTTTCAAGAGATCGAGGGACAGTTGGAAGAAGGTAAGTGGAAGTTACCAGATGGGAGGGAATTGTTGTCAAAGGAATACACTAGGAAGATTTTAAAAAGATTGCATCAACAAACACACTGGGGAGCCTGAGCTCTGGCAGAGCAATTCCTGAGATTCTTTGGCTGCAGAGGTATATATGAACTGGCTAAACAGGAGGTGCAGTGGTGCATAATTTGCAAAAAAATAAATCGGGCAAACTCCCGAAAGTTAACAATGGGGAGTCGCCCAGCAGCTTACTGGCCCTTTGAAAGGATCCAAGTAGATTTCACGGATCTACCCAAGGTCATGAGATACAAATTCTTATTAGTCATAGTGGACAAACTAACCCACTGGGTAGAAGCTTTCCCAAGCTCCCGGGCTACAGCCCAAACAGTATCAAGAATCTTATTGGAAGAAATTTTACCTTGATATGGGTTAATAAGCTGCATTGATTTGGACCAGGGAACACATTTCACATCAAAAATTTTTAAGCTATTGGCAGATGCTTTAGGTATTCGATGGGAATACCACACCCCGTGGCACCCCCAAAGCTCAGGGCAAGTTGAGAGAATGAATCAAACATTAAAAGCCCAATTAGCCAAATTGATATTAGAAACAAGAATGTAGTGGATAAAATGCCTCCCGTTGGCCTTATTAAATATAAGAACTATGCCTCATTCCGAAACGGGACTTTCACCTTTTGAAATGTTTTATGGGATGCCTTATACCCATGGTATGCCTGTAGGGCATCTGAGATTAGAGGACAAACAAATACAGCCATACCTAGTAGCATTAAATAAGAATCTCGAAGAATTGGGGAAGCAAGGGGTGATCATGCAGCACAGCCGTCTTGGCTTCTCAATACACAAAATACAACCTGGGGACAAAGTACTTGTGAAAGCATGGAGGGAAGCCACATTAATGCCTCATTGGGAGGGACCCTTCATTGTTCTTTTGACCACAGATACTGCTATATGAACTGCAGAAAAGGGGTGGACACATATGTCTAGGGTAAAGAAAGTCGCTCTTCAGGACCGGGCACCAGAGTGGGAAAACACCTCCCCCCCACCTAGAGATTTGAAGATAACCCTGCGCTGCCAAGTAAATGACTGAGAGTATCTCAATCAAATGCTCTGTGCTGGAGTGTAACTGTTATCCCTTTGTACATTTCACTTGTAAATACTGTCATAAAATTTGGGTTGCTCATTGTTGGGGAGGGATAAGACCAAGTAGATTGTGGGCAAGGCACTTTAAACAAGAACAAGACCTGACTAGCCATTTTCTGGTATTAGCCACAAGGCTGAGATGGTTACAATTGGATTCAATAATCTGGTTTCGTATATCAAAACAGATCAAGGGGGGAAATTACAAGCAAAAGCTAAAATTATTACTGTTGAGTGCCATAGGTTGAACAAGGTACCCTGCAGCACAGATCTTGTTAAACTATTGAGGCATTTTTAAGCACAGGTATGCAGCTCAGCCTTGGCATGAAACCACAGACAAAGATTCCTGCTGCCAAGAAGATGGTTTACCCCACTGCTGGAGGCACCCCAGCGGGCGCTGGGAACGGCAGAGGGATCCTAGCAGTGGAAGTAATCCTGGTGAGCCTGAGTCCAGCCTTGTGCCTCAGTAACTTCCCTAATCCTGAGACAGGGGACCCGGTAGCAGGTACCCAGAAGGTCCAGTACCCCTTACCCCATGCAACTGCAGCGAGGGTAAGCCTAATATATGTTGTTTTAAACAAACACTCAACAGGGGGCATACAAATTCAAAGAAAAACCAAAAACATACCTTGGAAACAGACAGTCAGCACATAAACTGCGCTGAAGGAGCACAGGGGAAATCTCAATTCCAGCTTGTAACAAATGTAATCGTACTGCATAGATGGGTAGGAAGCAGGAGTTGGTCTTTGTAGCTTATTTTCAAGCTAATTCACTGTGTTATAACCCAAATAAATTAGGTATGTGTGTAATATGAAAAGAAAAAACAAGTAAACAAAACCAAACCAAACCTACAGGATGGGTGCTGGATAAACGAGTAATTGAAACAAATAAAGGGAAGGAAACAAACCCACAGATTTTACCATAAAATCCCAGGTGAAGACTAGAATGTGGGGAACTAGAAAAATATATATAAAGTGGCTTCTTTAAATACACATTCTGTAGCTTTATATGGAATAAAATAAAAAGGCACGAATTAATGGGTTAATACAAAAGGTGGGGGATTGTTATGTGTAGTAGATACAATTCACATATGATATATGTGATATTGAATATCTGTTGGAGTATACACGTTTGTATTAGGAGTCCCCCCCACCCTCGCAGGAGAAACCTGGTGTGTGTCGAAACCCGATTTACAAGCAAAAGGATGTGGCTGGGCCAGGAGATGGGCCCTGTCTGGAGAGATATGGGGACCCCAGGTGCTGATCAACGCATGAACGACCTGAGATGGATATCATGGAAATCCTCTGGCAAATACATGTGAATGCAGCCTTCCCATAAATTTCATCAAGGGATTCAACAACTCCGGACACTGAATTGTTCTTCCTCATCACCGAGAAAGAAAATCCTATTAACCTATAGACTCTGAATGGAAGAAAAGACTGACTGCCAAAATCTTGGCCTCAGGCAAAATTTTCCCTATAAAAACCGCTTGTGCCAGGATGGAGGTTGTGGGCATAGAGGAAAACCTCTGCTGAGGCTGACCTCGTTGTTGCACACCCAGGGCCGACCCCAGGCTCGGCTCTGTTCTTTCCTTGTGGCTGGCTAGATAGAATTTGATTGCAAAATAAATATTTTATGGTTTTCATTTTTAATTTGGCTGGACAAATTTTCATTTATAACATCCTCATACTCCAGCTAAGCATCATAAAGCTGCTAATACCTAACAGAGAGTTTGAGGAGGAAAAAATGGATTTGGACTGCTTGAGAGAATAGTATCTGTTATGTTGCAAAATGGTGTTCATGGAATTTGTAATATAAAGGATATAATCACAGCATTCACTTAGGTGTGATCAGCATTAACTCTCCTAGTTGTGCTTTTCACATCAGCAGCTTCAAAATTTATGAAGTTGGTGTGTCAGCACTTGAAAAGTTGTGTCAAAGAGTTTAGCAAACAGACCAGGGAGAAGGGGATAAGAACAGCAGTTTATCACCTCTGAAAGTGGTGGTAGACACTGGGAAACAGATAGGTGAGCTATTCCTTCAGGACTTTCTGTGGGTTAGTGAGTTCAAGGCACCCTTTAAAGGGTTACAGATGTAGTTGCAGTTGAGCTGTGTACTGTATCATTTGTCCAGTGCTTTGTAATGTGTATGCTTGTTTTTATGTTAAACTGGTCCCTGGTGGTTTAACTGGATGTGATTCCTGCCCCTCCAGAATTGTTAATGTGTGGTGCCAGTGGGTTCCAGCACCACTGCCTGGACATCCCATACGAAAATAGGGTGAGCAGGCGTGATAGATAAGTTAAAGATGAATGCTTAGTGAGTACCCTTGAAAACTATTCTGCTGCAATTTTCTGTGATTTCCTTTAAAAATTCAGCTCTGAATGCTATTAATCCAGTCTCAACATTTCAGGAAAGTAATCAGCCTTTTCTCTGCCAAATTCATATGTGCTTGGAAAAGCTTGTATACATATCTCCTCTGTAACCCGAGAATGCTTTTGTGAGAGAGTATTTTGTTTGTTGAAATATGTGGTGAATTCTCAACTTTTTCTCCTCTGTGTTTGAACCTGGCCATTACTACTTGAGCTCTGCAAGCTAGAGGAGTGAAAGCTTTCTAACAGGAGGCCTATAAAGAGAACAATCCTATAGAGGGCTGTGAATAAATATAACAATTGTGTAATGAAGCAATTTGTCAGTGACTGCTAACAGGCCAGACTTCAGATGAATGGTGGATAATGTAAAAATAACATGTTACACACATGTCACAACATGTTAGCAAATTCTTCCTGTTGATACCTGGTCCACATTTGTCTTGTGAAAATGGGAACCCCTCTTCATCTCTCATGTCAGTCATTTCTGATATGAGAGGGAGATTCTGGTCCATGAAACAGAGTAGGTCTTCTAGTGACCTTAATATTAAGAAAGAATAAAATCAGAGGAAATTAAGGGATACTACAGGAGAGCAAAATACCTAAAATTATGTAGATTTTCCCCTCCATTGTTCTTTATTAGCCTTTCTAGTGTGTTTGCTTTGTGAGACCACTAGTTGCCATGTAGTGTAGCCTTGCACAGGTAAGAGGGAGACACTTTCTGCTCCTCCATGGGTCTTACTGGAGTGCTGCTGTAGAGACATATCAGTGCTTTGAGAGGAGTTTGTGTTGTCTTGTTCATGTCCAAGAAATGGAATTTCACAAGAAATCTTACTATTTGTGCTGACTTGCTTGTGGAGGGTTTTTACTTTGTCTTCGCCCTTGAATTCTGGGCAGTTGTCTCCAGAAATACTCTGTGTGAGGTTTGCTCATGGCAATCTTACTACTTGTGCTGATCTGTTCTGTTCTGGCTTTTGTTTTTCTCTCCCTCTTGATTTAGGTGAGAGGTCCCTGGAACAGCAGAATTTTTCCTTTTTCTCAATGATGCATGAAAGCATATCAGGCAGCAGGACACAAACTGCCTTAGCAAGGAGTACTTTGGAGTCCCAAGAAAGTAATTTGCTTCAAACAGTTTTATCATCAGTTACCACTTCCTTTGATGGGACTTTACTTAGCCAAGAAGAAACAGCCATGATTTCAGAAGGGATAAGTATGGCACCGTTGGTAGATGTTTCTGTAACGAGCAATGAGGCATTCCTAAGTGATGATGAATTTATTAGCTCCTTTTCAAAGGCACGGTGGACTCCTCCTGTGAAGTCTTTTGCAGTTTTTACAGATCATCACTCAGTTAATACAGTAGAGCCATCAAGAGAAATGTTAGAAACTGTGTTGCTAACACCTTCATTATCTGTCCTTTCTTCACTGTATGATATCTCAGAAACAGCACAGCAGAAGACTCCATTGAGTGCTGTCTCTGAACGCAGCTACTCTCTTACGGAACTAAAGCCTTTTGTACCAGATCCTGAAATATTAACAGCAAGTAGAGACTTGCTGTTTCACCCTCCAAATACAGCTGTTCCTTTCACTTCCATTCCTTCTGACACAGGAGTTGTGGCACAGGAAAACAGTAATGCAGGTTTAGCAGCTCTGCCTTTTGGGCGTGCTTCAGAAGGATCTCCTCTCCATCTCAAGCTGCTGGGTGAAACCAGCCCTGGGGCCCCAGATGCCACAGCGCAACGTGCAGACCTGTATAGTGATGTTTATACACATGTGAGTAGCCAGGCAGCAGAACCTCTCAGTCAAAGGATTTACCCCACTCCAAGCATTCCCTGGCCCACACCAGCTTCAGCAGCCAGTGCTGAGCTTGCTTTTTATCCTATTAGTCTTCCACCTGTGTCTTTCCCTCTTTATTCAGCTGCCATTTCCGTGAACTCTAATACAGTTCTTAATGCCAGCCTGTTTACACACAGATTCTCCACTACAGCACCAAATTTGCCTGCTGGTTCAGAAATACCAAGTCAATCAGAGCTTGTCAGTGAGCTCAAGAGTCCAGTGCCTTTCACGAGATCATACAGTTACTGTCTGTATTGTGACTCAGAAGTTTCACTTCTGCCAGAAGCAGGCTTTGCCCCAGAACATGATGTGGGCTCAGGCGATTATGTTGAAACTTTGTCCATCAAAGCCTCTGAAGTACAAGGCATAACTGCATTTACAACTATAATTACTGATTGGTATGAATTAGAGGAACCTACACCTGAGATTTTTGATACTTCTTTTCCATCCAGACCAGTTGTTTCACTTTCTTCAAGATTCGCAGAAATCCCTGACTCAAGCATGTTTTTATTAAGCACTACAGACATTACAACACCTATAACAATATCTCCCTCCTTCCATCAGCTCCCTGGGGAAATGTCACTGAACATCTCTGTTTACCAGACTCTCCCTGTTCTGGAAACAATTTTGGTGACTCCAAGCACTCGTGTAGAATTTCCTGGTGCCACCACTGCTCTGTTGGACTCTACCATCATCCCCAGTGAGCCAGTCACATCATTTGCAATCAGTCGGACAACCTTGCTGGAACTGCCAGAATTAATGCCATCAGAATCCATGGTTTTGCTTGGCAAAACATCTACAAGATATGAATTGTCTTTAAATATTTCAGATTTTCCATCCAATCTTTTATCATCACCAGTTCTTAGTGAATCGAGTTACTTGTCTTTATCACTGACCATGCTAGATTCTTACTCTGTCATGCAAAGTGATTTATCAACACTGTTACCTCAGACCCTGTTGACTGGGACATCAGTACTTCCTGAGGATGTTACTAGCTGGGACTTAGCTACCACTGTCAGCTCTGCCACTGATGCTGAGGTTTCTCAGTTACATCTTGGCCAAACATTATACTTTGTTTCAAATGCATCGTCCCTTCCAGATGCACAGGTTCCTGAAATAATGCCATCATCAGATTTTCACTCAGAGTCATCCATGTTTCTGGAAGCATCCTTGGTACTACCAGTGGGCTCTGAAGTTGTGTTTACCTCAGCTGCCACAGGAACTACCTCTCAGTTGGAGCCTTCACTCTCCATCTCTCACTCTGTGGTTCCTACCCTGGTGCTACCCACTTCTGACACCCAGTCTGTTACCAGCAGCATCTTGCTCAGTGAAACAAATCTGATCTCTTCATTTACTACCTTTCTGGCAACTCCTGTCTTAAACATATCTTCATCTCTACTTTCGACTGCTCTGGGTTCTGCTAAGGATATTGGTGCTACAGTTAACCCCACGCTGCTTTTAACATCTGGCAGCAGGGGCAGTGCCCCCACAGCCCTTCCTCCCACAGACCCTCACAATCTCGCATCGGATGCCGACACCATCACCGTAATGCCCTCTCCTACAGCACCTCTCTCTGTGACCTCTTCGTTTGCTCCCACACAATTTCTTCTGACTGCCAGCCCTCCCCCTGGACATGAAGTTCCATCAGGAAGCAGTGTAACTGCTGGTGCTGATGCATCAGCTCCTTCCACCACTGCCACCAGTGCTACAGGCAGCCCAGGGACATTCTCCTCCACCCCGCTGAGGACCACGACTCCGTCTAAAGTGGTGGTTGTGACCTCTGCTGTGACTACTACCAGGCAGCCATACGTCTGCGACATCACCATTCCCGACACCTACTTGGTCACTGCGGGTAAGATATTCCCATCATTTTTATTTTGGCTTTCAGAAACCACTGTAATATGACCCCCTAGAGTAAATTGCAGATTTTGGATTAACTAAGTGAACTTTATGGCATAAATTTAGACAAAGAGCTGTAAAAGCATTGATTTATCATTTACTGTTAAAAATAATAGAGTTCACTTGGACAAAGTCCATTGTGAGAGAGCGTTGCAAATACATTACACTGCACAGAGAATGGAATTGTCCTCAAAAATTATTGATACAAGTGTGCTGAGTTAGAGGCTGCTTTATAATTTCATTGGTTGTAAATGAATGTTACTGTCATGGTACTGTTCTGCCAAACTGTAATGTTCTGACTGAGTAAGTTTCTCCTTTCAGTTGTTGCTGCTGTTTATTAAAATACACCTGCATGTGAGGTAATGTTGTAATATGTAAAAGGAGAATTGGTTTAAAAAACATTTGGGTTTTGCGACCATGTTTATAATTTCACTTTACTAGCTTATGGTTGTATCTTACCTCCTCCCTTACTTACTTTCAGTTGGATTTGGTGTGTTTGTAACCAGAAAAAGTGACATTAATATGTTTCAAAATTAATTGTCTTAGCATCTGTATTTGCTTTTCTGGTGTTTTCCTGCCTCTTCCTAGCTTGTTAACAAAACAGCGCCAGGAAACTAATCCAGGGCAGCTGCAGAAGTGCTGCATATTTGTGCTGAGCAATATTTGTTACTCTTAAGGCTTGGTTGTGAGATATAAAGCAGAATGAGTATAATCTCATCTTTCAGATATGTAGGTGATCTAGCTATGCTAGTGACGAGGAAGATTTTTTTTTAAATGTAATTTGAGTACTTTTGTGGCAAGTTACTGATGGAAAGTAAATGCAGGATGACAATACAACTTTTCAGTTGTTTGCATAGCCCACAGTCACAGTGTCAGGTGTGACTGTAACAGACATGACATCCATTGGGATGTGGGGATTTCAAAGCTCTTTCTTACTCTGTGGATATCCCTTTCATTAATTAATGTCATGTTTGCTTACTTTTTATTTAAGAGAAAAGTAGATGCGTATTTTCTGTGGCTTTTTTCTGACCTTACCTGCATTCCATGCGTTGCCTACAAAACTTTTAACTGTGTTGTGACAGCAGACTCACTCACACTGAGACTGAATATGCTGCTACTTTCCCATTTGAATGCTGCAGTGGTTCTTCAAAAGTTTTTTTTATCAGAATGCTAAAGGTATTAGCTGTGGAAAAAACAAAAGAAGATAAAATAAACTTACAGTTCCTTAAACTTTACAGACAGTCACTCTTTAGGATACAGTCACACCTTGTCCCCTGTCCTTGTTATTCATCTTGCCTGTTTGATGCAACTGATCTCACTACCTGCTTTTTCTTGCAATGTGCAGTTGAAAATGCAACTTTGAATAAAAACTTGGGATGAAGCTAAAAGGTATTTTCTGACTGACATTAATTTCTAGTGCTGGCCCGAAGAGCTGTTCTACGAAATGTCAGTGCATCCATCAGAGAAGTGCTCAGAGTTCAGTTCAGGAGATCAGTAGAGCTAGAGGTAAGTGGTATGAGGTGTGTAGAAGTACTCTTTGGTCAATGTAATACAGTAGGTAGCTTTTAGTTTAAAAGCTAAAACAGTGATTCAAACAGTCCATAGATACTGTATCAGAGAGAGCTTTATTTTATTTTAACTTAAATGTTAGTCATGGTTTTTTGGGGTTGTTTGTGTTTTTTTTGGTTTTTTTTGTTTTTTTTTTTTTAATGTGAACATGATGTCAACTTTTTTGCTTTTAGAATGCCATCATTTTCTAGGACAGACCTCTCTTAGCTTTGCTAGAGGTGAGCAAGCAGTGTCCAGAATCTACTGCTCACTCCTTTGCCTGGTGAATTGAAATGAACTTTAACCCTTCAAAATACCTGTTAAGCAGGTCTGTTTGTTCCTATAGATAAATACATACTTAGCGCTTTAAACAAAACGAAACTTTCTGCACAGCCTTGTGCTATTTTATGTTATAAGCAAGACCATCAACACTTGCAGGGGAGGTGGTGGAATTCCAGATATCTGATTTGTCAGGTGAAAAAGGTAGGGGGAAGAAATCAGATGTTATTTCTAAGCCTTCAGGTAGGTGTAACTCCTGTCCTTATTCCCCTCACAGGAATAGCTGTACCCTTGGGGTTTTCTGAAAGCTTTCTCTGCCTTGGTATTCAAGGAATCATCTTTGAAAAAGATTGCAATATTATTTTCTAACTTTCAAGTGATTGTCTAGTTGAAATAAGGATTAAAGGCTTTGTGCCCCACCTTTGTCTCAAACCCTCTGTGAGGAAAAGATATAGGGGTACATGGGGGTACCTTTGTTGAATAACCAGATAGTTCAGTGGTAAGGAAATACTTCACTAGAATTATTGGGGTAGATGACGTTCAGCTGCGTTTGCAGTTTTGCATGTCTTTATTCATCTAGTTGTCACAGCCCAGTACCAGATGATCTTTTGTAAGTCATTTTTGTTGTAGTTAACTCAAGTAGCAGTTCATTGAACAAAACTTGCATTTCTCCATGCACAAAATTACTTCGTGCCTGTAATTTTGGCATCTCCCATGATCACTGCACTCAATGATTAAACAGCTCCTGTGATGTTTGAGCCTGTACATCTCTACTGCTCAGTCAAGACAGGAGTGTTATAAATTCCTGCCAAATTTCAGCTACAGTGAGCTGGCTCTGTAAATTGTGGGTAGTTTATGTCCTTTTAACAACACCTGCTAGTGAGCTACTTAGATTTGTTTTTTAAGATATATAGGAGATTTTTCTTCCGGTTGGTAAATTATACCTTCAGTTTGTGCAAACTGGAATAGTCAAAAAGAAGTCAGATGTTCATAATGATAGAAACACACTTAATTTTCAGTGACCTTACATATCTCATTAATATGGAAGCACTTAATTCTCACTGTTAACAGCAGTAGGAGAAAATCCGTTAGCTAATATTTGAAGGTTAATTGGAACAAACATTTGATATCTCACTTTATATTTTTCCTTTAAATTCCTGCCTTGTAAAGCTCTCAATAGGAGAAAGCTTCTAAGAAGTCCTAAGGTTTCTCAGAAGTAACTTTTTATAAATAATGCAGCTAGTCCAGCTTCATCCTTTGGAAAATATTTTTTTATCTAAAGGAAAGACATCTTTGCTGAACCAGTTTTGCTTATTCTAGAATGCTGCTATCATATGGGTTTTGCACTAAAAATAATCACTAGCAAATATGTTTTCACCTCTAACTGTGGAATACTAACAGAACTGTTGGTTTGAAAAAGAGTTGTCTATAGCAGCAGTATGTTGAGTGGTGATGTAATGCAGTATTTTAAACAGAATTTCTCCATCTTGCTAAACTTAATTAATCAAACAGACCTGACTTTTGTTAGTTGAAAGTACCTGGAAACCATGTGTGTGTTTGCAAGTTATGGTAAAGCAGTACGCTTCTCTAAGCTGCTTTTTTACTGTGTCTCTTATTATAGCTCACAGATGTTCCCTCACTGTGTTGTAATGTACAGTAAATCAGGAGACAGTCCAGTTAAATTTAACTTTGTAGTAATGTATACTTTAAAAATAAAATCAATGGCAGTGATGGCTATAACTGCTGCTCACTTTAAATAAGAAGCAAGTTTAGCAGTGAAAGGAGGATTAAAGCATTTTTTGCCCTCAGCTTTTTCAGTTGAAACTTTGGTCTCTGCTACTTTATTGTTTCAAGCATTGTCAGTTGCTGAAGTGGAAAAAAGAGGAGGCAGAAGCCTGCCAAATGAAAAACACTTCTGTTACTTTTTTCTCTAGAAAAATCCTTACAACAAAGTGAAAATAACCAGAAATTTCAATTTTTTTTCTAGTTGGTCTCAACATATTGCATCTGCAAAAGAATAAGACCCCATTGTCTGAGTAAGAGTCATTTTAGTCAATGCTCTGTTACGTAAAGCTTATGACACCTGGGTAGGATCTGTTAGACAATGTTCTCTTGACTTGACTTGCACTGGGGTGTAAAATAAAATAGTGTTGGCAGTGACTCACTGCCAAGACCCCTGGTGCCATTAAGTTCATGCCAACAGGAAAAGGGTTTTTGCCAGCCTCCTTTGTGCTTGGAAGTTTTATCATGCATTTGAGCATTTTTACCTTAGCCACTTCGTTGTTGTATTTAATGTGGGATTGGTGGTGTGTCCTTAACATACTGGTTCCTATAATCCCAAATCAGTGAATTCTGCCTCCAGAGTGTGGAGTTCAGGTCATTGCCAGGTAAATGCTTCTTTCAAAGATGCCACCTTGTGGGCTTGCACTGGCTTTATTGCTGCTTCACCACTGCTGAAGTTGTGGCTGGTACCGTAGAGGGGTGTAAAACCAGTGAGAACTGTTGCCTCAGGATCCTAACGTGTGTAGAACCAGAAGCTTCATTGTATTTTTAAGACCTGTGAGCCTTTTCATCTTCAGGAAGTTAAACACCTCTGCAGGCTTTTTATAGGATTCTGAATAAGGTGGTGGTGAGAAAATCAGTTTTTGATGCTTTCTGCCAGACATTTACACAGCATAATACAGTGTAGTGTAGGCATGGATTAGGTTGTGGCAAAGGTACATCTGATCAAGTATTTTAGCAGACAATAATCAATAGCAGATGCTTAGGAAACATCATAAGGAACAAAGAAAAGATACAATCATGGTTTACCTGAATACTCCTCTGGCCTCTAGTACATTCTAGTACAGTACTACTTTCTGTAGTGGACGTGCTCTCTCTTGTGAGGGTAGCTTGGAATGAGATAGGTTGTGTCCTGTGAACAGCAGAGTTGGGTTAGTCATTGCACTTTGGAGCAGAGATAGCTTAACTCTAGGTGTTGTAAGAGCTCTCTGCTTCTGCTAAAGGTTTCTGCTTTTGCAGTGGAGGTGGCTCCAGACTGCACATGGAATTTTGTGTGTTTCTCTGGCTTTCTGGCCCAAGGTGTTAAAGTTAAAATTTTTGTACATTTTAATATAAAAAATCCATTGTGTACTTTAAGAGCAGCACTCTAAAATGTGACGGTTCAGCCACCTAATTTGTTAGCATCCAGCTGTCCTGGCAGTCAAGGTGAAACTTCCAAGAGAGAGTTGGATGAATGGGTGGGTTTGTGAACCATTAGCGCTAATGCCGCTAATCTCATCCATGAATCATGATTCCAGAATCATGAGCTGTTCTCATCTCTCCTAGATAGCTTTGTAGACTTCCCTGTGAGTTAGCTTGTAGATAACATCATGCTGTCATGGGTCTGTTATTTCTGTCATATGGATTAGGCTGAAGAGAGCTAATTGTAGACAACCCTGCAATATCTCAAGCAGAAACAGCTGTTGTTTTGACTTGTAGTGGTTCTAATCTGCCTATCTCAAAATTACTGTTAAAAGTGGATTTTTATTTTGGATGTCCATTCTGGAGTTGCTGTTGCTTTTCTGATGCAGTGAAGTACAGAAGGGAACCAGTGTTAGCTGTTGAGCTGAAAAAGTTAATTCCAAGGCTGCTTTCCTGGTTGCCTGTGGTGCAGTGCAACCAGTCAGAGATGGAGACAGCTGAGTTGGTTACAGAGGTTTATTTTCATGTCTGAAATACCCAGCTCCGGTGCATAAGTATATGCTGGCTGCAGGACGCCTTTCTTCCTCAGCATATATTGCTTCAGAAATCATCAGCGAATTGTCACTGAGATTTGTAATTCTAATTCCTCTTTTTCTTGCCTTTTAAGTAGTCTCATTTGCAAGTAATGGGCAACTTTCTTTTGGCATGTGTTACCCATTTTAACTGCTGTTTCTGTTTGACAAACCGAAACTGCAGAGATTATTTCATCGTGAGATAAAAGAATAAAATTTCAGATCAGAGGAACTGAAAAGAGCTGTGTGCATTATTCATATCAAACAAATTTGAATTTTATGGATCTAAATCCATTTAAAATAGAAGTTGGATGTTGCATATATTTGTGGGCTAATTTAGAAGAAAGGCATAATGAGCAGCATAGATTATTTCTCTCATTTCCTTCTGCTGCTGAGGTAGTTTCTTCTGGTGAAGATGAGCTCTCTGAAATTCAGGCATTTTAGAAGACAGGAAAGAGCTCCTTGCTGTCTCATCTCAACAGCAGTTGCCATCACTTTACACTACCAGTAAGGAATATGTGGGTCGCAATTTAAGTCTGTAAGGCTGTTCGTGGAGCTGAAGTTATCTAATACATCCCTTCATCAGCATGGCACCTGCCAGGTGCTAGCATCCCTTCAGTGAAGAGGTCCACATTTATCAGAAATTTTGGGTCTCTGGTTTACATTATTTATCTGTGAGGCCATCATGTTGGATATCCCAAAATACTTTCCAAGTGTGACTGCTACAGACAAATAAAGCAAACTGGGGGAGTAAACCAAGAAGGAAGGAAATAATGATGGGGAAACAGGTGTTCTTAATGCTGAGAGAGTTTCTCTGAAGGAGGAAAGACGCTGCAATATGTTTAAATAAATAAAACCCTTCAGTTTGTTCTTACTTAGGTGGCTCAGAAATGGTGGATAAGAGCATCTGCATGGTTCAAGGTTTATATTTAACTTGCAATCTCATTTCTTTTACATGATATCTAAGGCTCCTCAGGGTTTTTAAGAAGACTCAAAGTCAGGACATTAATTAGAAGAGGAGAATTGTAATGTGGTAACTGTGTTGAAACAAGCAGATAGAAGTGTTCCCTGGAAGAAAGTCTTCTTGAGTGTGAAAATTATATCTAAAGAACATTGGTTATGTGCATTTTCCTCCTTGTGTGCCACATGTATATGGTACAGGATGTATTCACTATGTGGTGTATGACTGAAATGCAGAAGCTATGCAAGCAGTTCAGTAAGTAAACAGGAAATGGGAAATGTTATGTACACCAGGGGAATGTAGGCAGGGGGGAGTGCTAATATGTGGGAATGTGATAAATCAAGAAGTGTTGAGATTGGTGTGTTGTACTGAAGAGATTCCAGTAGGTGCACCTGGCACAGGGGAGTTGCCTCTGATGAACTGGAGCAGAGGCTGCAAGGCATAGCACTTGTGTTTTGCTTCTGCTGCTCTTTGAAAAATAGAGAAAGCATTTTCCTGCCTCTTCATGAGGTGGCTTTGAACTGCATGAGACTCTATAGGTCTAAAATGTTTCCAAATTTTACATTGACGTATTTGAGTTTTCTTAATTTCTGATTGTTTTTTTTTTTTGTAGGTTTACAAAATTTCTCCCAAATTTGCTTTCTTGGTGACATCCGGTCCCTTTGTTTACACAGCAATAGCTGTCATAAATGTGCTTGTGAACAGCAGTCTTCTTCATGGGGAGGCCCCCATCATCCTCTCACTGCATCGTTCTTTCACTGTGCCAGACAACAGATTCCAGGTTCAGACAGGTGAGTTCCTCCTGACACAGAGGGGAAAGTGTGCTGATTCACACTTCACTTGCAATGCAAGGTGGAGTCAAAGCCCTCTCTTCTACTGTGAATCTTAATTCTTTCTATTAATGACATAATTTACATGTCTGTGGCAAAGAGGTGGTAAATTGTAAACAGTTAACCCCATCACTTTGTGTTTTTTTCAGGATTTGTTTTTGGTACATTACAAAATAGTTGTGCTCTTGCTTCTAAAGGTGAGAAGATTAAAAAAAATCCATGAAACATTTATTCACAAAATCACAGTACAGCTACTTTGTAATGCTTGTGTCAATTTCAGATTAAATTTAGTTTAAAGTTGCCTTTTTGTGTTGTGATGTAGAAGGATTGATTGCTTGTGTATAACATGAGCAGGAGGATTGCTTATGTAGTATTCAGCTTTTCATGGCTGCTGTATTGCAGTAGTTCATGCAAAGTTTGCTAATAATCTAAAGCAAAATTGTACCCATGTAATAGATTTTGAGAGTAGAGTGTTGTCATTTAAAATATTCTTTGGGCCCCGTTTGCATGATAAAACTGCTTGCCTGGTTGGTTGGCTGTGTAATGAGGTAGTGACAGGGACTGAGTATACATGCAGAGTTAATAAATGTCAGCATGGTACTTTTGTTCAGATATGCTTTGTGTGTTGTTTATGCTGTGTTTAATAACTGTATGGCAAGACATCACTTCAACTGTGCAGGTGTGATGCCTTTTTCCGAGTGCTTAACGTGGTTATGCAGATAGACAGGAGGTATATTTTGGGGGTTTGAACCTTGTATAACGTTGCTGTTAGGATCTGTAAGTTAACTGTAGCATTTCTTTGAATAAGACTGTATATTCACAGATGTGCGTGTAGTTAAGGTCTGCATGCCTGATCATGTTCCTCTACACTCACTCTTTCTATCTTGTGCTCTTTCTTTCTCTCTTCTGAGCTTAAAGATGCCTGTATCGAAATTTAACAGTAGCTTACTAAGTATTCTGAAAGTGTTATAAATGAGAATTTGTCCAGCCAAATTAAAAATGAAAAACATAAAATATTTATTTTACAATCAAATTCTATCTAGCCAGCCACAAGGAAAGAACAGAGCCGAGCCCGGGGTCGGCTCTGGGTGTGCAACAACGAGGTCAGCCTCAGCAGAGGTTTTCCTCTATGCCCACCCCTCCATCCTGGCACAAGCGGTTTTTATAGGAAAAATTCCGCCTGAGGCCAAGATTTTGGCAGTCAGTCTTTTCTTCCATTCAGAGTCCATATGTTAATAAGATTTTCTTTCTTGGTGGTGAGAAAGAACAATTCAGTGTCCGGAGTTGTTGAATCCCTCGATGACATTTACGGGAAGGCTGCATTCACTTGTATCTGCCCGAGGATTTCCATGATAACCATCTCTGGGTTGTTCACACGGTGATCAGCCCCCGGTTCCCGGATCTCTCCAGACATGGCCCATCTCCTGGCCGGGTTCTAATATACAACAGTGTCTCGCCTGCGAGGGTGGGGAGGCTTCTAATACAAACGAGCATAATCTAGCAAGTATCCAATATTACATATTTCATACAAGGAATGGCGCGAATTATGTTTACTACACATAACAAAAGTATTAGACCAATACTAATGTGCATTAATGGATCCAATATGTAGTCTTTTAGACAAACTAAGTTCTGTATTTCGGGCTACAAGAAAGAGGTATTTGTTGATTTTTTTTTTCCTGAAGATTCTCATGGATTGGCTGGGTACTCAGGATTTCAGTGTGGCCAATTCAGTAGTCAGGTGAGGTGAAGTTAGCCGCAAGTGTATGGTGAAGGTCTTTTAGTATACAAGGGAAACAGTGAGTATTTTGTCACTAGCATCTTTCAGAGATCTAATTACTGCTGTAACCAGTATTAGTGAGTAGAGAATTTACTGCAGCAACACAAGATGTATTTTTAATGTATTTTCAATATGTTTTCATCTGGTGTTTCACTGTGTCCTGAGCTTCATGAAAGAAGCAAATGATAGCCCTGAGAATTCTGTTATTTTGTTCTCTCTTTTGGAAGTACATTTCTGTAGGAATAATTACCCTTTGCTTTCAGTGCTTCAGTTTGTACCTCAAAACGTGGATATTGGATTCTGCACGTTTAGCCAGCGCATTGAGAGAGGGCTGACAATGGCATTCCTGGAGGTGAACAAACACCAGGAGTTCTACAACTTCACTGTGCAGGTGAGAGGATGATCATGTTTTGTGTCTGTCCCTTTTCCCCCCTCACCTTTGCTTCTCTCTGTTTCATCTAGACAATAAAATGAGTTAGATGTTCACTGGCTGTCACTTGCAGTCTAGGTCATGGAGAACTATGAGGCTTTGTCATGAAGTCAGTTGGGTTTTTCCCCCTACAAAATAATATGGCACCACATATTACAAGCTTTTACAAGCTTTTTGAAAAAAAGAACCAAAGTGTGATGATTTATATTCAAAAACATTTCTGAATATGATAGGGTTTACAATTTCTCAAATAAAACCTGTTCCAACCATTACTAGAGTCATTCCCATCATAGTTTACTATAAAGGACTGAGGTGTGGTTAAAATTTTTTTGTTGGAAGAAAGCTTTCAGGTCTCATTGTCATGCTGGAGACCCTGTTAGAGAATATAGGAGTTACATGACCCTGCCATCACATGCACAAAAATGCAAGTTGCTTCTAAGGTCTAGAAATACTTACAGTATATGATGTCTGTGACAGCTGGTAATGGAACTTCACATATGAAAGGTATTGCACATGTGCAGAGCCCTGAATCACGCAGCAGGGCTTTCAGCTCCCTGGAAAGTCACTAATTCAATTTAATGAGATCAACTCCCCCTTCTGATTGAATTCTTAAATTTACTCTAACTTTCTTGTAATACCAAACTCAGTAAAAATTTTTTATTTTGTTTAACTGACACCATAAATACCCATTTGTGGTACCCTAAAATAAATTCAAGAAGAAAAATGACATAAATTTTAGAGTACCTAAAATACTATGTAGTACATATAGAAAAGTGCTCAGAACTTCAAGCAGTGTCACTGCATAGACTGTAGACAGAACATAGAAAAAAATGTCTTGGACTATCGGCTTAGCCAACTTATTTTAAATACTTTTTTTTTTGTTTTGGAGTAGGTTTATCTACATGAATACAGTTGCTGTGTACACTGGTGCCACAGAAAGGCTTCTAACCAGTGATGGGTTTGGGTGTGCACAGTGCAGGAGATTTTTAGCAAAGAGAACATCAATTTTCAGAACTTTTTTTTTTGCCATAATCAATCTTTCTCCTGTTCCATGCAATTTGGCATTCATCTAAGACTTATTTACAGCCAGATTTATTTTGCTGACTGTCTTGCTATGTGGTTTTTTCTCATCATTTTCTGGGCTGTAGCTGTCAGATCATTCTGGATAATGACTGACCTTAAAGGATAACTCTTTGAAGAGGAATTCACATGTAACTTTGCCTTTTCTGAGACTCAACTGGCTGAATCAATCAGGAGCAGGTGTTCCTCTGTCTTGATGTGAATTACCCCCCTCTTTATAGAAGAAGGAAAAGAGAAGTCTGTCAAGGAAGGGATGGAAATGGAAGGGATGGAAATGACAGTGATTTTATTTTGCTGACCCTGCTTCAATACTGTCTTTTCAGATCCTGAATATAACTCTAAGCAGGCCTGGGGTGCCGTTTCGACGGGGCCCTGTGAGCATTGTTTTTGCCATCCGAGATAGGTACGGTTTTCTAAATGGGTCTGAATTCAGCGAGCAGCTCAGGAACTTGTCTGTGGTGGAATTCAGCTTCTATCTGGGCTTTCCTGTGCAGCAGATTGCTGAACGTGAGTATTTGCTGTTGTCCAAAACTGCAAAATACTTTTGTCCAGTATCTTCCCTCTCTACAATTTTAAAATAATTTCATGTATAAGTGATAATGCAGTTTCAAGTACCTAACTTGTATCATGAGTTCTGCAAGGCAAATTTATGCCTCTTTGTGCTCACATTTTGGTGTTAAGCATCTTGCTGCTTTTGTCATCATACTTTCCTTTTTTGCTAGGTCAGTTGTGCTTAACCTGGCTTCGTCAGTTCATTGGTCTTAGTCCAGATCTAAAAATAAGAAAATCACTTAGATCACTATTGCTGTGAAGTGCAGTCCAAGGTGTGTCTCTGTGGTTATGTCTAGAGAGGCCTTTGCTAATTCTCAGGAGAATGTTTTCAGCATTGTGCTTCTCTTAACTGTGTCTCTGACTTCTAGAAACTCCTGGAGCACTGGCTATATAAGCTGATATTTGCCCATATAGTCTGAATTAATTTGTCTATGCAGTCTGTTATGTTTTAAGGTATTACCTTTCTCACTTTTTATGTACATTTGCATGGCGAGTCTTTTTTTTCAGACCACCATCATCCTAAATGTAGATGAATGGGAACTGTCTGCATAACAGAGCTTGCTTGACACTTGGCCTTGACAACTTATGTTTGGTTAGATTTTTCAGATGACTCAGGAACATGAGCAAGATCATTGGAGTACTTGCCTTTTCCTGCTGGTGGGTGTCATTGACTCAGTCCATTAATTTCCCATTTCTCCTATCTCACTGTGCTTTTTAATTTTGAGAGTTACTTCTGTGGTCTGTAGCAATTTATAACATCTGGCACAGTGAGTTTTGTAATATAGTTAAAGATTTAGTGAAAAATCAGGTCTAATAGTAGCTGGTGTTCATTATACAGCTGTGTGTGTCAATGAAAATAATGTAAAGAGTCACTGTCAACAGAAAGGTTGCTCTCCTTAGTAGCTTTTGATCTAGGTAAGATGATTGCACAGGATGCTTTCCCATTTAGTACGGGAAGTACTCTAAACATAATAATTTTATGAAGGTATTTATTTAACTTTTTCAGCATTTTTGATCCCTCTACTCCCATAATCAATTTAAAAATATCTGAGATTGTTGACTCATTTCCATTAATCATTTCTGTTCTCCATTGGTCTCACATAGAGTGTGAGCTCTATGCAGTGGTAGATCTATTTTTTCGTGGTGCCAGGACCAAGTCTTGAGAATCCCTGTCCATACATGCCTAGCATTTCTTTTTATCTTAGAAGCCACAGAACAGCTCACATTGTGGGCTATAGTCTTTATTGCTCACTGAATGCAAATAAAATGTTGCTCTTACCTTGATTGCTTGAAAAGACACCTCTCTTTACTCTGTGTCCTCTCTTTTATGCATTTGCACTTTTTAGGTAGCTTTTAGTCTCTGGTAATATTTTTGGTGTTGAGGGATGCTTTTTTTCCTGTGATGTACTACATCGGCTCTTACAGCTTTTAGTTTTGTCCACATATTCTGAAATAATATTTATAGTGCATTTGCAGGTTGCCTTTGCTGAGAATCCATCTTAGGGATCATGCAATGGAGCTACAGTGCAATTAAGTGATAACAGAATTTCTACCAAGGCAGGTGTAGCCTGAGAGAGAGAGGCTGGTCATAGGGGGAAGACATTCCTGTTAAACATGAATGTACGTGGTTCTCCTTGGGCTTGGAACTAGATGATCTCTAAGGTCCCTTCCAAACCAAACAATTCTATGATTCTGTTTTCCTTTCCTGACCGTAATTAGGAAATTTGAAATTACTTTAAAGCTTGTGTCAGGAGCTGTCCCTGTATTTGTTACCTGCATGTGTACAGTGCCTGGTCAGTGAGGATGATGCCAGTGCCAGTAGAGCCCTGTGGTCACTCACATGTCAATTACAATACCAAGTAGAGTAGAATGAATGGAGAGCTCAGGAATTTTAGGAACTATGAGATCTTCCCAAAGATTGCAATGTAGAAAACATGAGGATTTGGTGGATAAGGTGCCCTAAATTAAGAAACATCTTGTCAGCATTTGACTTACTTGCTGTTAGAGGAACTCACCTTTACTATAGATTGAGCCCATTGCAGGACAGCACATTTGGGTTTGAATTGGTCTAGTTTAGTCTCAGTAGTGCTTTTATAGGCACTGCTCTGGAATACCAGCTCTGGTGCTATTTGGTAAGTTGGCAAAGCACCAACATAGTTTCTCAGATTACTAGAACTGTGGGTCCTTCTGTCAGCAAGCCCAGAAATTATGAATGTAGTTCAGACTCTTTTATCAGTGAGACAACCACAGCCAGTTATTTTTAGCTGTTCCTGCAGTTTTTTACGCTGCTACTGTGACTGAATTTTGAGCCTAAGGGTTTTAGATCTTCAGATTCAGACACAAAAATCTGTCCAAAGGCTCAGCAGCATTGGGCAAATCCTTTCTGAAACATCTTACTCAACAGACTGTTGAGGGTGACCAACAGCCAGATCCTCAAAGCTACTTTAGCAGGGAGATACCTAAATGTTTTTGTTTTCTGGGCCCTGAACTCTACAGTCATGCTTTGCTTTGCTCTACAGAGCAACTGTAGCATGGAAAGCGTTAAAACACCTTAGATTGATATAGCTGCTTTGGTCCGTGCCAATTAATATGCAAACCTCTGCTTTCAGTGTGTTTTTTTTCTAGGAATGTTGTATTTTTACATGTAAACCATGTATGTAGGTTAGTGTTCATATATAAATATGAAATGTTCCCTGCCATACTGTTCTGTGCCACTTGTGCCTTAGTTTATCAGCCATGCTAACAATTAATACTCTTGGTGGTGACTTTTCTTTTTCCTTTAAGGATTCTGTGCATGATCTTTTAAGTTTTGTAATTGCATCTGAAGAAACTGTTTGTGGGTGAGCTGAGTGCCAGGGCTCAACCCCCAGCTTTGGGGGTTGAAGTTGATCATACCCAAGAAAATCTGCTTGTGCATCTCAACATTGTTAAGTGAGACCTTGACATCAATATCCCAAATACAAACCTTGTTCCAAAGACTGTATTTGCTCCTTGACACTTGTTCACTTTGCATTGCCTTTCACACACTGTCCTCTCATGTTTTTTATTCACATAAATAATATGTCCTGTTTATAGTTTTAACTGTGTGGTTTGTCCCTGGGCAGTACATCGTTAACACCAGAAATTCTTTGTCAGTTTTTTCCCCACTCAAATAGAGTCAGGATCAGGAGTGATAGTTGTTTGGCAGATGTGGACTATTCTTTGCAGGAATAGGACTGTGAAAACGGCAAAACCTGGAAAGTTCCAGGCTTTCTTCTTTCCTCACAAGACTTCTGGGTGACTTGAGCAACATGTTTCTATTCAGATGTCCAGTTTACACCTTTCCCAAGCTTATTTTTCATTGTCCACTTTAGAGCTCATGTTTCAGATTGTAACTGGGTCAGATAATCATGACCTACATGTCACCAGAAAGAAAACCAAGACTAATCACAGGATTTGGGTGCTACTTCATTAAAAACAACACAAAATTATGTATTTGGTATCTCTTTATGGCTAGCAGATTTCTTGGAGGACAGGTAAAGGCTAGCTGTAGAGTAGATGGCAAATATTTGCCTTCATGAACTTACCCTGAATAAAGCTCTTTGTTTTTTTATTAGGACTTTAAGTAGAGAGAGTTGCCTTGGGACTTACTATATTTTTCAGTGCTAAGTGGGGCTTTGGTGCATGTCATCTGTTTTGGCTGTCTTGGAGACAATGCAAAGCCAATAGGATAAATATAAAGTGGTATGATACAGTCTAAGGACTGCAGAAATATTTGGCAATTTTTTTCTGGGAGGATTTTGCATCAGATTTTAAACAGACACAGTGTGTTGCTATTGCCCATACCCAAGTATCTGCATGGAATCTTATTTTTCATTTAATGCCTTCTCATTTCAAATGTTGCATTCCCTCCATGCTTTCTACTGCTGTTCTCCATTTATCAGAAATAAGAACGATCTGCATGACACCAGTTCTATCCTGAATGGTCCCACACATCTGTAGGAGATAGTCAGAGATCCTTAGAACATCTGGCAATGGCCATGTTTCCTACTGCTGTCAGTAAGTTTCTGGATGAATAGGTACCCTTTCCCTTTTCATTCAGCACCAAATTGATGCTGTTACACGGTATGGTGCTCCAGGGCTGCCTGTTAGGATCTTCTAATAGTGCCAGCATCTACTTCATTAATGCATCCAGAGTCATTAGCAGACCAGCTGCAATCTAGCTAATAATTGCATTTTGTCTGTCCAGCTTCCCCCTAAGAATAGCAATCATTCAGTGCTGTTTATAATTGTTAGTTCCAGAGGACATTAGTAATCTTGCAAATTTGACCTTACTGCAGTGCTGAGACTCCAGATGAGCTCAAGGTCTGAGTGTCAGTGAGACACTTGAGTGACCTGTGGTATAAGAATTAAAACCTGGATTTGCTGACTTCTGACAATTTTCAGCATTCTTTGTCAGGTTTTAGAACCTAGCCTTAGTTGGCAAGGATCACAGCACATCTTCCTTTTCAATGTCAAGATTTTCTACTCAAGTTGATTTATTTTTAAGTTGCATTAATTCCATGGAAAGTTTAAATGAATAGTAACACAGCAATTTGCATGAATTAAATAATTTTCAAGTACTAATTAGAAAAAGTGTGAAAAGCACAGTAAGTATTGAAGCAAAACATGATTTTGGGTTAAAGAAGAAAAAACTCGAAATTGCTAGGAGTTTGAAGCATTATGGTTACTGGAAGGTTTTTTATTTCCTTATCATGCTCTTTCCATGCACTGGAAAACAACAGAATCACTTTTCAGTTTAGTTTATGCTTTTTTTGGTTCAGCTTCCATTTCTAAATTGAAATAAACAATTTCATGACTAGAGTAAATAGAATTTCAATCTAAAAGCTACAATCAGAAGAATTGAGTAGCAGGATGCCAAAGATAAATGGGTGTGTTTCAATGGACTCTGAGGTGCTTTTTGCTTGTCTGAGAGTTTTGGAAATTTAGTACTTGGTGATCATTTGCATAGAGGGCCAATGTTTCCTGTTCAGAAAAAAAAGGACCATGTTGTAACACCCTTTTGAATAGTAAGTCACAGAGTACCAGCCAGGTGGTCATCTTGAAGCTAGTGGTACTATTACTGAAATAAAGCTGGAATAACCAAATTTTCTTTTTTTTTCCTTCCAATAGAAGTTAGTTATAAATCTGTGAAAATAAAAAGTAAAATGTAACTAATGATTCTTTTACTTTTTCCTTAACCAGAAAATTCCTAAGCTTTTTAAGGGGCAAAATAATCAGATTTGTGGTGTACTGACAGAGAACAGCTTGTCTACAAATTCTTGCATCATTAAATTCGAAAAACTTTAATTTTCTACTTCCCTGAAATGTGGAGTAGTGGCAAACTATTCCACAACTGTAGACATCTTTATACTAAATTGATCCAGCAAGGGCCAGGTCATTTAATTATTATGTGCTGCATTCTTTCTGTTCATGAAATGGTTTAAAAATTAATGTTTGTATAATGCTTAGCAAACTGCATCTGGATTAAATATTTTGATAAAGTTAAGACCATTCCTTTTCCTTATTGCCATAGTGAAGCTTAAGACTTCCCTTGAGGAAACTTTTGGCCCAGCCCCCATCCTCATTTCTTTCCCAACATGTCTTTACTGCTCTCCAGTGGAAACCTTGGGAAAAATCTTGTCTATACTGAAGTCAGTAGAAATAGACTGTTTTCCTTACTGGGGTAAGGATTTCCCTCTGGGGCAGAGCTTTTTTTTGAAAAACTGAGAAATTAAGAAAGCTTGGAGCCACCAAACCAAGGAGAAAAGCCATGAGGTTTGTCTAGAGCAGTGTTTCTACATGCAGTTATTTGTGGGTTTTGTAAAAGAAAAGAAAAGAAAATAGCAAGATGGTGTTTTTTAAATGCTTTCCCCTCCACAAGTCTGAACACAAATCATATGTGTTTAGTTCTCTGCTTTACATATCAAAGTTTCTGCCTCAGAGAAGGTCTTATTTTCATCCTGAGACACTCACAAGTTGCCTCACTGCTCTTTGAACAAGAGTCTGATCCTGCAGCTAGCTTAGTAAGAGTCAACTCAGACTGAGTTTTTAAATTCCTGGGAGCCATGGCCTCAGTGCAGCAACTTGGAGTCTTCCATGTAATAAATCTGACTGTTTCAGTGAGCTTCTTTTTGTTAGAGACAAACTCAGCAGTGTACATTGGGAGCACTTCCCTCGCCATTGTGTCTGCATTGCCTCAGGAGCAGAAATGCATCTGTGTAAATAAGATGCTTGCTGACAGTATAAATTATGTAGTACCTTCTGGTTTTGTGTATGTTGTTTAGAATGCTGTTCTTATGGATGTTTTTCCTCCATTCTGTTTTTCCTTCAGCCTTTCATTATCCTAAGCTTAATGTGTCCCAGTTGATGAAATCTTCCTGGGTGAGGACAGGTACGTACGGTCTCTGTGAGTAAGTACAAGTGCAATTAGTTTGGTAGTGGGGATAACTAGCCTGCATAAATATCGATAGCTTAGGGATGCTGCATTTTTATGAGGTAATAACATGTCTGAGCTGAATAAATTCTAAAACCAAAGGCCCGGTGACCTGGAATATCTGGGAAATAAAAATCCCTGGTCTAGAATTAATTACTGAAATTCCTTGATAATGCACACAAAGCACTTTTTGTCTTATAAGGCTGTTCATTCTTAGTGAAACAGCTCAGACTGTCAGGAATAAAGTATCTACTCTGCATGTTGTCAGTATGCCACATTGATTTTTAGAGATCTATTTTAAGTGAAAATTAAAATTTTATTTGTGTGACACTTTTGACCAAAACAAGCCCAGAATAAAAGAGTGAAAATAGATGAATTCTGAGTACATGAAAGAGTTTCATCACATTTCATTGATATCTTCTGATTCATTCACAGAAGATCCCTCCCACCAAAGTCTTCTGAATGTTTTATTTTGTAATTTACAAATGTGCTTGAGTTGTCACATTTAGGTGCTCAAAGGCTGTTGAGGTTGCCTGCCTGCAGTAGGTCTTACCTGCTGCTTTTAAGCCTGACTGGTGAGGAGGCTTTACCTACCAAACTTGTTCTTAGGGTGCAGGTGCCCCACTGGATGCACTCCTTTCTTCCTACAATTTTTGTCACCTCTAGTTCACCTGGTGTATAGACTTGCTCTTTTTTTCATGTTTCCCTGTCTCTTCTCACCAGTCACCATTTGCTCTTTAAGCAGGAAACCAAATTGCTCCTCCATTTCTGAAGTCCACATGGTTTGTTTCAGAGAACAAAGATTTAGAAATTCAGATAACGTTCACTAATGTGAGAGAAGCTCCTGTGTGAGTCTCATCGCAGTGGCATCTTTCCTTAAAGACGGATTTGGCTTTTTTGGCTACACCTGCTCCCTCTCTTGCTCAGCCTTAGGTTTGTCCATTGCGGCTGAAAATTCCCTTAGCTCCTGTGGTAAAAAAAAAAAAAATCACAGCTCTGAAATCACGTTCCCTTGGATTTTGATAAACTTCCTGGCTGTAAGATTCTGAAAGCCAATTGCAGCAGCTTTTTATTTTTTTTTCCATAGAGAAATTTTTTGTAGTCTCAGTTCTTGCAGGATTCTGGGAAGAGCTAGTAGGCTTTGGCTGGGTCATTGCTTTCAGTCAGTGTTCTGTATTTTAAGGGTAATGAATCATGATATGGGAAACTGATAATCTATGCATGTAAAGATTTTTAATATCAAATTACGCAGATACATGTGCATATATCCCAGTAGTAATAAAAAGCTGGGATATACAGTGTTCTCCGTCTGTTGTAGAATACAATTCATGCTATTAAGCATAATTTATTGATACTGAAATCCAAAACACAGGAAAGAACAGTTTTTTGCTTGGTGTATATAATAGCCTTAGGTCACTGTCTATTTTGCTATTTAATTCTGAGATACTTAGTTTGTGATTGAATTTAGAAGACAGATACTGTTGATCTCAGTGAGAAATCATGTAAATGTGTCCTGTTTCTGACATCTGCAGTGAAAGCTTCAAATTGAAAAAGTGACTATAATAGATTTGGTTTAAAAAATAAAAAAATTAAAATTATATTTAATTGATTTTATCTAACTGGTGGATTTTTATTAAGCACTTCACTTAAACGTGGAAACACAGAACAAGCAGCTTTTAAAAAATACATGCATTTCTAATAACTTTCATTAATTTATTTGATGCAGTCAGCAGTGAGTTGCTGTCCTGGAGGATTGTTCAGTTGGATCATTTGAATGACTAGTGCTCCATTCACTCCACATTTCTCTAACTGGATGCCATCTTGCTAGTAAAAGTCCACCCTCTTTCTCATTTTCCTTCAGTGATTCCTCCTTCCGTATTAGCTGCCCCAATGACCCAGGGTACCTGGTTGCCGAGTGAGCAGGGCTGCAAACCATTTTTTTTGCATTGTGATTGGCATACCTGTTAATCTTACCACGGGAAGTTGTACTTGAATACACAGCTTCATTCATGTGCTGCTGTTCTACTTTTTCTCCATGACTCTGAACCCTTGCCCTCCCCATCTCCAACTCTGTTTCACTTCTGAACACAACACTTTTGACTGCAATTAGTAGAAGCAGATGATTTAGACCAAGTTTTCTCTTCTACTAGTTTTTAAAAATTCATTGAATGCTCATGATTTTATGCATTTTTGTGATTTTATGCATTTTTAGAATTCAAATAGTTTCCTTATTATCCTGGATCTGTCTAGCCTGTTAAGGTTCCAAAAAAAATCCTCTGCTTGAATTTCCCCCCCCCCCCCCCCCATTATTTATTTTGACTTTTTCCCATCAAATGTCTCCCTTTCCCAACAAGTAACCTCCAGTTGCACAGGTCAGAATTCCCATTTAAATTCAGCTGCTTGCAGATTGTCCCTGAGCTGTCACAGGGTGACTCAAAGCTTGTAGTTGAAGTTGTGGAGAAGAAACTGAGAAGTTTTACTAATGAATTTGCTTTCTTGGCTTGCTTTCTGTGCAATGCAGTTCTCCTGGGTGTCGTTGACCAGCGAATTCAGGAGGAAGTGTTTCGGGCAGAGATGGAGCGGAAACTCGCTCACCTGTTCAACGAGGCTTTGCTCAGAGGCAGGATCTGGAGACGGGCCAGTTTTGCAGGCAGCAATATTGTGCAGGTATTAAGGGCTCAAAATCAGAGGATGAAAAATAAAGGATAATAAATTAACTGGATAAGTTAACAAAGCGTTCAGGATTTGAGTTGGGGAATATAACTCAAAAGCATATGGCACCTTTAGCTGGTTGGTGATACTTGTGTTTTGCACCTAAAATATGGTTCTTCTCTCAAGTACCACGTTTTAAGCTAAACATAACAAATGCAAATAACTGATTAAGTGCCTACTAAAAATTTCTGATGGCTTCTTAGAAACAACGGTGAAAATCGTTTTACTACCATGTTATTTTAGAAATGTTCTATCTTGTTTGGCTTACATGAGGTACCTAGCAAAAGGAGATGGGATGATCAGCAGAAAAATGTTTATCTCCTGGTACAGCTACTTCACACTTCTCTGATGTTTTGGCAGTGGTGTAGAAATACAAAATAGAACCATGTGTGGCTTGATGCAGCAGTAGAATTCTACCCTTTAACTTATTATTTGTCACATTACTCCTGGTCACAGGGTTGGATTTCAGGTAAAAATTACTAATCATGCCAAATTTTGCACAGATAGCAACTTTTGTTATTTGTATTCCAGTGCTGCTTTGTAGATATAGAGTCACAGGTGGATTTAGTCACATAAAGTCCAAGAAGACTTGGATACTTAATTTAAAGTTTTAAATTCTGATATGTTCTTTCTAGTCAGTTCAACAATCTGAAAGCCAAAGTACTTTTTTAATGGCTCATCTTCTTAAAAATTATCTTTTCCAACTAATTCATTGACAGTTAGTTTACCTCCCAGATGCCCTTTTTGCATTTCAGACCTATTGTCTTTATTTAATTTAATCCTACGTTTTTTACTACTACTTAAATTTCCAGATGTTGGGATATTCTTACTTCTGCTTTCCAGTCTCAGAAACATCTGTTTCAGTAATAGAGATTTTATTTTATTTTTCTTCTATACAGCTTTGAATTGCTGCAAATAGGTGTCTGCTTCAGATCTCCTATTCCCAGCACCTCTTATTGCACTTTGTTCATTATGCCTTTGTCCTCCCTTTGCATATAAATTAAACAAATATTCCTTATGTTGCTAGTGAAGATACCATAGCCTGTGAAATGTGTATGTTTAGATTACGGTTTTATGACTTTGCACAGTAAAGCTCAGGTAATTTATTTTTTCATGCAGAAATACATGGGCACATCCTTTTTGGATAAGGAGTAGTATTTTGGAAAGTGAAAATACAGCACTTTTCTTTTGACTTTGTATTATGTACTGGGACATAAGATGAGGTCTGCGGCTCGCGTTCAAGACAGCAGTGCTGCTCATTTATGCCACTTAATTAGTGCAGAGAGCCTGCCAACTGCTCTCTTTGGGCAGAGGAGGATTCTCTTCATTACAGTCAGCACATCTCACCATCACAGGACTTCTCCAGGTACTCCCAGACCACCCTTTCAGCTAGGGTTAGAGCTGTAACAAAGGAGATGTGGAGGGAGAGAGGCTGAAGAGCAGTGAGGTGTGTTTGCTGGCTGTCCTGCTTTCCTGGATGAGAATAGCAGGTACCTGCAGGTGCCACAGCTCCTTGGTAGTGCCTTGGAAGGATGTTCAGGTGTGTGCCAGGTGAGACAGCCTGAGAGGCTGTGGTATGCAGTTTCAGTGATGCACCTGGTAGTGGGCTTCAGACTGAAGAATAGTTCCTTTCAAGGGTGTTCCCCTGTTAGTTGTGGATCTTGTCCATAGGATCTGCCATTAACCTTTTACTGCTGTTAATTCTGTTCCTCTTAGCTAAGTTTATAAGCTGTGTTTGAAGTGTGTTTGTGTCTTCTGGGGGAGGTAATAATCTTGTGCTTTACATTCAGATTTTCCCATATATATTTCTTGCACACAAATCAGTGACTGCTGTGATAGTAGAGCACAATGAAGTGAAAATCAGAACAAAAGCTGCCAACACCAAAAGTGTTGCATCGTTTTAACAGAACGTGTATATATATCCATCAAAGACTAGACTCACATTTCACTTGCCTTGTGACCCTGCAGACCAGAGTATTTCCTGAGGTGAAATATATTTATAGTGTATTGAAATGTGACATTTCTAAGCTCTGTGGAAAATCAGGACTGCAGGTCAAGAGGTGAAGCAATTATTTGTAAATGTTACTGCAGGTGTATTAGTTTCCTTTCACATGCTTAGGAAATAGAAGTGGTACCCTTTGAGGTTTAGATTTCATTTCTAAAGGCATGTGTTAGTACCTAAGAATGTTAAAAATCATACTTTAAACCTAGGCATGCTGAAGAAGAGCTTTGGAGGGTACCCAAATAGCAGGCTTTCCCCTCCTGTTTGACTGTCTGTGCTCTTAACAGGTGGCACTCCATGATAAAAAGAGAAAAAAGCCTGTAACCATTATGTACAAAAACCCCTCTGAAGCCTCACACCTGGTTGTTGTACTTCTGATAGTTCCACTGATTTTTGTGTGATGTATTAATGTTTCACAGAGTAAGTCATACATATTTCCAATTTGCATCTTCTGTTGCTGTAAATTTGAAGGCACATGCTTACTGTGGCTTGCATTGCATCTGCAAAGACATGTGCTGTATTTTGTCAATAATTTACTGCAGTAATTCTCATTAAATTTTTTAGGAATTAGAGGGCTTAATTGTAGTTGAAAAATACACCATCAGCTAATAAAAAAACCTAATTTTCCTTCATTTCAGCATGTGTGGTCCTTTGAACCTAATAGAAAGTGAGAAACTGATCCTAGTAAATTAAACAAAGAGGAGTGTTCTGATTTAAAGATCATGTTAGATAGCATTTTAGTTGCAATGTGTGTGAGGAGTAACAGCTTATGAGAGAATGTAATGACTGAATTGAGCTTTTCATTAAGACAAAAATTCAATGTCGTGTTTTTCTGCTGACAGCTTGTGTGTCTCTCCTGGCTGAGGAAAGCCTGTCTTGCTGTGAGTTTTTAGGTTTATAAATAAAGTCTTTGTGCACTGCTGCTGCTTCATATTTTCTCTGAGGCTTTTGGTCCCTCCAGCAGCTGTCCCAGGCAGTAACTGGCCCCTCTTGTCAGGTTGCTCATACCTTTATCTGCTGACCACAGTATACCTCAAAGTAATTGCCCAGACACTAAAATCCTACTAAAACAGAAAGACGATCTTTTTTGATTTTTTTTTTTACCAGTATGATGAAGGACAGAAAGGGAAATAAGCCTCCTGCACAAGCATTGGAGATAGTGTGTACAGATCTGCTTGTTTCTAGGCAGTGCTCTTGCCTTGCAGACCCTGAAACAGTTCACCCAGGGCTTCCTTGCTGCTGTGGGGATTGCTGACCAGGACATCCCACTGACTGGCCAGGACTCTGAGAATGCCTTGGAAGCTTCCCCACCACTTGTATTTCCATGCTTGAAATTACCAACTAGATTTTATTACCAAGGCAACTCTGTTCACTGACCTATGATATTCACTTGAAAGCACTTTTTAAATTAAACTTACTGACACCTGAACACAATTAAGCCTTTCCTCTGTGGAGGTTAAATGCACATCTAGTATCAACAAAGATGGTATCATTTATGTACAAAGGAGTTGAATTAGTATTTTCTTCTTCTTTTTTCTCCCCCCCGCCCCCCGACTTTCTGCCTCCTGAATTTAAAATTCTTCTATCTCTTCCCTCCCTATGTCATTCCTCACTGCCCAAGTGTAAATATAAAATACTTAAATGCTTCCTTATATTTGGACTGCTTTGCTGGATGCCTGGCAAATAGTATTTGTCTCTGCTTGCATTCTTATCATTCTCAAGGACAGAGACTAAATCATTCTGAAGCTGCACAAAAAGTATACTTTCGAGCCATGTGTCACAGAACTTGGAATACAGAAACTCTGTAATAAACAGGCACAGTGACTGTGCACCACATTTCCATGACCAGATTTAAAACAGTTCAGACCCAGTATGCCATTTCCTGTGTTTCAGCCAACTCAGAGGCTAGCTACAAAAATCAATAAGTAAAATTTAGTGAATGGTGTGACAGAGATGAAAACTGAGGTATTGCTATTCTCACAGGTACTGTGTTTATGTGCAAGTCTAATTCTCTAATATTTGCTTCCAGACTTGTATTTGCATCCAGACTGATGACCCTGCTAGTCATCAGTCATTTCTCTTTCCCGGAATAGAAATCCATAACCATCTCCCCATGGTTTTGAAATTTTGTCTGCAGTGTATGGTGTGAGCAGTCATAAAATATTGTGTAGAAAATAAAATTTAGCTTAAAATGGTTCATCAGCACTAGCCTGCACCTCCACTGAACTTCTTTGTGCTTGTTCCCATGTTCTCTGTACTGTGCTGAAATACCTCCAGCTACTTCTTCCTGTCTCCACTCTCACTTCTCACTCATCCCTGTTCCTCAGCACAGGGATCCATATGCTGTTGTTTTTAATTCTGTGTTAACATTTGTACAGTTTCAGTTGTGACAACTTGCACTGAAATCCTGTCCTTCTTACCCTCTGCCTTTTCTAAAGACAGCTGTGGAGAAGTTCCTTTGTTCAGGCAGCTTGGGACCATGACCTGATGTGTGTAACATATGTAATTATACTTCCTGGATTCTTCACAGGCTTTAAAATATATGACAGTTTGGTTAAAAATTTTTCTAATTTTCTCTGATTCTCTGGCTATGCACAGAGGGGCTTCATAAAATTAAACTAGGAACCCATTGATTTTCAGTCCCACATGGCCTTTTGACTCCCTCACCCTCCCTGTGAGTTAGGTGCTGTTTGGGAAGGTTTCATCTGTGCTGGGAGCAGATACAAGTCTGTACACTCTGCTGCTCTGTGCACTGAGACCAGGCTGTGGCAACCCATCTGAAGCAGATGTAATATAATATAAAGCTGTGAGTATTTTTTAACTAACTGTATATTTGAGGTCAATGAAGCCGGATTTAGGTTTACACCTGCCAAATATGTGTGTTGAAACCTCTTTTATTGATGCTGTTTTGTTACCTTCCCTGTTTTCCCTTAGCTGGTAGAAGAGGGAATGGCATTCAGGTGAGCAGCAGCATCATTTAATGAGTCGTGTTAGCAGCTCTTGCTGTATTTCAGAGATCTGGACATTTTTCTGCTCTATTGTAGATAATCTTTTTCTTGCATCAAATATGACTGACACTGAACATGACTTTTTGCTTTCACTTTATTTGTCCTAGAAGATTTTTATGACAGTTGTGCTTCCCATGTTTCATTTTTCTCTCTCTTTTTTTTCTTTTTAATATACATATACATCTTGCTCTTACCATTCCTGGGAATTGCTTTTTTAGGACATGTTGAGTTACTCTTCCCCAAAACCAGAACATCATTCCTGTTGAGCTAGAAATTGTACTTCTTTCCTTCAGCATGATTTGTTTAGTTGGAAGCTAGGAAAGAAAACAATACGAAGATTTGCTTTTGTTAGCTTCACATGCAAACATTTGTGTGTTTGCTTTACTTCAGGCCTATGGGCAGTTTCTGAGAATATAATTTATTAAATATATACTTTATAGCAGAAGGATAATTCTGAAGGAAGTAAAATATGTCACTATTTATGTCAAATCCTTCCAGAGCCCTTCAAAGTCTAAAAAAAAATCACAACAGAATACCTCCTACTGTTTATTGTCCTAATTCTAGTTTGAGCTCACCATTACATGGTAAATGGTTAGACAGAGGAGAGTTGTTATATAAAAAGATGTAATTTTACAGGAATTCAAAGTTCTGTGGTTCTCATATGCAATGTAGATGTTTGATGGTTACAGTGTATCTACAGGGCTTCCTCATAGCATGCATTCTGTTGATTATTAATATCTTTAGATGTAGGTAGGAAGAATTCTTTCCCACAGCATCAAATGCATTCCTTCCTGAAGAAAGGTGGATGCCAAGGGGAGCTGTGTGAAGGATGAAGGTGACTATGCAAGTGCTTAAGTTGAAACAGAGCAAACAGTTTTATTTGATGCTAACAGTGTGTAGCATCACCTGTGTAGCTGCTTAACATATAGAAAAACTGGAGCAAAGAGGTGTGTGTGTGTTATGAATAACAAATAAAAGTTAGGGTAGGTATTTAGAGAAGGGGAAAGTGAAGTCACACTTCTTCTAGCCAACCATTGCCGAAGGCAGTAGAGGCTTCCAGAGTGGCACAGTGTTGGCATCTTTAGAGTGAAAGCAGTTCTCTTACTTACCAGATGTGTACATTGTTATGATAGAAGTTGGTGGGGGGAGGAAAGGTTTGCCATAGAAATGTATTTTATAAAGAATCACTTCCCTTGAAATTTTCCTTTTAGTTACAGCAGGGGAGAGTATGAACTCTAAGACAAAATGTGTGGGAGCTCCAAATAAATACAACTTAAAATATAAAAGCTTTGCAACTTCTTTTCAGATTGTGAACGTGTCACGCTTAGTTGGTGTTGATAACCCTGTGGAGCTGATCTATTTCGTGGAGGACCAAGATGGGGAGAGACTGAGCGCTCTGAAGTGCTCGGACCTGATGAACAGAGTTGATATCCAGCGGGCTGCGATCATCCTTGGCTACCGCATTGAGGGCAGCGTAGCGCAGCGTAAGCCCTGTCCTCTCCACACCACTGGCAGCAGAGGCAAACGGGAAGGGTGGCTTTACCTGTGCAGGTTATGGCACTGCACGGTGCCCACTGTTGCAGTGCTTTGTTCTTGGGCTGCTGCAGCTTTGACACTCCTGAGGAAATCAGTTTTAGCAGCCTTGCAGTGAGCTGTGCAGTGTTGTCTTGCCTCTCGAAGACCCTGCTGAGCTAAGGGTTTCAGCAGGGTCCTTAAGTCCAGCCTCACTGTATTCACTTCATGCTTGTGATGGAAAAGTGCAGTGCTGACTAAAGAACTTCCTGCCATTTTCATGTCATCCTGCTAGGCCAATATCTCTTTACAGCTTGTCTTGTCCAGGAGCTTGCACAAACCGAACCCCACAGTTGGGAGATGGGAGGGTGTGGGTATGAAATGGGTGTTTCCTTTAGCTGAGTAATGGCAGTCTAGTTTAACACCAGTCAGTGCTTTTTTGTCTGAATTACTTTTTCTGTACACTAAGATGTACACTAAGGGTAGTTGGGGCATTTATTTCTTCCATGGAGTATGATTAACCTGGGTTTTATTTGTTTGTCCTTCAGCAATATATAAGTAATGTGATCTTTTAATGAATGTAATGTAAAAGTAATGTGATTTTTTTTTACTAGATACTTATCAGAATAAAAAGGATCGGTCATGAAAACTCATATAATTACTTCATTCAGGAGGCTTGGTATATAAATAATTTTCAGTTAGTAGCAAGACGGAATACCTACTCAGAATTCCGAGTTACAATTAGGAAAGAAACTTAAAGGTATCTTAGGAACAGACAAGTATGAGCTGTAAAATACCTCATTGGTATGAATGTTTAATTACCTTTTCTCATTTCTGTGCAATATGAAGGCATGAGTTACATGGTACCACTGGGTATTTTTCCAGCAGAACAAGCATGTGTCTGAGATTTAAAATTCTCTGCAGAAAGAAAAGAAAGAAGACAGTAATAATTGTACCATCTGTATGTGTCTCTGAATTTTGTCCCTCATTAAAACAGTTGTGTACAGACAGGTCAGTAGCTCATATACATTTATTTAATATCCATTAATGGACTGTCATGCTCGTTAGCTGGAAGTGAAAAAAGTTGCAAGAACAAATTCTCTTTACAGAAATGATAACTGTTGAACAAACTTCATAAAGTGTTCATAGCTTATAGTTCATGTTGAAACTTGGTATCTTTGACCTGTCATTAGAAAGTTCTTCTAAGAGTCACAAAGTTATGAAAATCTTTAAATGCTCCTATTGGAAGAAACTAGACCAAAAAAGATTATTTTTATAAGAGAAAACATAATGCCAGAAATGAGCTGTTAGATGTATAAAATGTAAGAATTCTATGTGCCTTTAATTTCTAGGCTCATCACTGGAATAGCTACTAATAATATATAGTGAAAATAGAAATACTCTTTTTAGCTAGAAAACACCATTTTTAGAAATTGCATCAGTTTGACTAGAAACATATTATTGTTATAGCTTATAGTCTTATAATTAACCACAATGCAAAATTAGCAAATAAAAGTTTTGTCATTTATTTCAGTTTACCTTTTACAAGAATGATTTGCTTGATTACACTTTCCAGCAGTTTTGTTTTCTGCTTGGGGCTAAAGGATCTCACACACTGACAATGAAACAGAGAGAAGGAAAAAAGCAATCACCAATGCAGAACTATACACCTTGTGGAGGAGGTTGAAATTGGTTTTGATAACAAAATGTTGAAGAGAAGAGGCAGCTGGTAATACTGCCTAAAGCAAAAAACAGGCAGCAATGTTAGAAAGTCTGTCTTACCTTTGCTAGTGATTGAGTAATTTTTTTAGACTCATTTCACTGTGTCAGTTGAGTTTTGACTTCGAGGATGATGTGGCAGAAATGCCATTTTCATTAGTATTTTAAGTACAGCTCTTCAGAAGGTGGGCCAGGACAATTGATCTCCTGTCCCATATGCTTCCTGAGCATGACATACCTTAACTTACAGTGGTATGACATTTCCTGTGATGTGCAGCTGTTTTCTGATAAATTCCTTAACTAGCATTTACAAGAACATCAAAATACATAACCTTGAAGTGTCCTCAGTTTGAAACATAATCACATAATATTACTGTCTTCCTTTTAACTTTACAGCTGTGGAGAAGCTGAAGGAGCCCCCTTCAGAGACTCAGAACAGCAACCTCTGGATTATCGTTGGGGTGGCAGTTCCGGTTGCCGTGGTGCTCCTGATTGTTATTATTTTATACTGGAAACTCTGCAGAACAGACAAGCTGGAGTTTCAGCCAGACACAGTGAGCAACATTCAGCAGCGACAGAAGGTAAAAGGGGAAACTGTGCTGAGAGAAGCTGGAGTATTCTGAGAACAAATGTGAGACTCTGGGGAACACCTGGCATCCTTAACTACCATGTGTAAACACAGTTTCAGAGCATTCCAGTTTAGAGGGAAAAAAAAAAAGGAGGGAAGCAGTCTAATGATAGTTGAAGTCAAGAATCCCATAATGTTTTATTTATTCTCTTGGGTATTTGATACTGCATTAGATAGATCCATCCTGCTGAAATGTGGGCACTGAGGCTGAAAGGAACCTTTCTTCATCACTTCATTTCAAGGCTGTGACTGGGACTGAATAAGAAGAGTCTTGAATCACTGACCTCGTTTTCCCCAGAACGCTGAATTTTTCTTTGGTGATCTTCTGCTAACCAAATCTGACAGCTAAAGTGCACCACCCATCATACCTCATACTGGAACTAGAATTTGCTAGATCCTGTCCTGGCTGCCCCATGTTCTACCAGGGCTTTTTGTGTTGCAGTTTTGAGAGCCTCTTGCAGTACTAGGACATTAATTAGTGGATCTGTGTGTACCTGCATAAGTGAGCTTGTTGGCCAGTGTTGGTTAGGACAGTGATAAATTCACTACTCTTGTCATTTTCTTGCTCAGGAGTGTAAATCAAAAAATTTGTGATCCAGGTTTTTCACAAAGGATGTATTCAGTAAGAAGAATGATAAAATGCCTGAAATGACTTTCTTTTTACAACCAAAGAGAACCTATGTGTCAGAAATGCTTGTTACTGACTATGCCTTCAGAGGCATTAATAAAGGCAAAATGATCTACCTGTGCTAATCCTGTGGTACTGCAGTCACGTTCTCTTCTGTGACCTCCTGTTCAGTCAGGTTCTCCATAACAAGCCTTGTCTGTACACCAGGCTCTCTTTTCAAGATAATTAATGATGTGAAAGAGGAGAGAAACAGAAAGCACTTACACTTCCAAAGCAGTCAGAACAAATCAATAGCAACTTCTACTTTTCTTGCGACTGCCAACTGAGTGTCGGAATCCAGGCTGGCAATAAGCGGTGCCCTTTGATGAACACCACCCCATGGTACTCTGCTGTGGTAATATGGAACACATGTTTTTGACTGAGGAAGTTCCCCATAGTAGTTTTGACTAATTTGAGGAGGGTCATACAAGAGAGGACTGTTACCCTTGCTACGCTGTTTGATCGCGTTTTCAGTTCCTCTCTGCTATCACAAGCATTTTTTGTAAGGAAGCAGTTGGGTTGTATTGGCTGTGAGGCCAGAAACATCTTTCATGTAATTACTTCCTTTTAAGAAAATGGCTCTGTTGCTTTTCTCCACTGCTTCCACATTATTCTTCATCTTAATCATTCATGAGTCAGAAGCCTCAAACTTGTTTATATGCAGGTCTCATTTTGGATTGCCTGGGGAACTTGTCACTTTGCCTTCTTTAGGGAAGTTGCTGTAAGCAAACTAGAAAGAACCACTGAGGACATCTAGTTCAATCCTTGTGCCACTGGAGGTAAAGCAATAAAAAGGGTCTTAAATTTTTATCACTTTGCACATCAAGTAACTGTAAGAACCTACTTTGCAGACCATTTCCTCCATTCCCCAAAATAAAAGTAGTACTCTGGCTTCCTTGCCATCAGGCTGTAATTTGGATTTCATATCCTCAAACGGTGGATAGGAATTCTGGGTTGGATTAGGGCATATTTAACTACCACCAAAGACCCCTAGACAGTCAAAACTCCATAAAAATTATTAGATACATTTGGTCTGATCCTGCTTTCTAAAATTTTCTATGTATTTTATTCTTTTTATTAGAGTAAATGCAAAGTGATCAAAGGAGTGTCATTATCAGTGGTCAGGGATTTGTGTCTGTAAATGAACACCATAAAAATGGACTAGGGTTCCTCTTCCTCACCAAAGCCACAATTATTTACATTCTCTGTTTTCAGAGCTTGACCTTGGTACTGAAGGAAGGTGAAAGCCTGCACTACATCTGTAAATAGAAAGATATTTAGGTTAAAGATCCGAGTTTTTCTCTTGGAATCCATATTTCATGTGTAAAAAATGTAAAGATGCATTTATAGTGTGCTAGCTCTTCTCACTGCCATTAATATTTAACAAAAAATTCATGTAAATATAGAGCTTTTCATTAACATATGTATGGCATATCCATATTGGAAATAGAAGACAATACTTTTCGAACTTGTGACAAGTCTAATGTGTTTTGTGCTTGAAAATATCTGTTGATTGGAAGATAAGAAATTGAGACACTTGTTTCTTGTTCAGCTGATGCTGGATATCGTACTGCACTGGTGGATCTCCATAGGTATCACCAGTCTTCAATTAGCCACTTGAACATAGCAGTTCAGTGGGCAGCGAAATGATCTGTTAGAATTAACAGTAGCAGCTGATAGCAGATTATGTTATCTGAGACTTAAAAAGCCTGGAATAGGCTTGGGAGTGAGGGGGGAAAGCCTGTGTGTTTAGTGCTGCAGAGATAAGACTAAAAGTCTGGTTCCTTGGAACATGGAGAGAGACAACTCTGTAAATGTACTCTAAATGCAGGTTGCATAAGTAAGCCAAAGGTTGTGCAGGAGCTTTTTATTCTTAGTTAGAACCTCTTTTACAGACTTGCATTATCCTCTTCAAGGAAGATTCTTAGACCCTACAAATTCTACTGGATTCTATAGCCCCTTGTGTCAGTCATATGCTTCCTTTCCTCTCTGCTTTCATTTAATTGTTTCATTCTGCTTTGTAACTCCTGGATTTTCCTGAAGCATTTTGGTATTCACTCCAGCAATACAAGTTTTATTATTAATCTTTTATATGTAAAGGTTTACTTTTTACAGAGTAGGTGTGATTTCTGTGTTCCTATGGCCACCATTAAAAGTAAGTCATAAGCTTCATAACCTTACAGTCTGTCTTCTGATGAAGGAACCCAGTGCTATTATCTGCTGGCAGTTTAGACCCTACATGACTTTCGGGTGTATGAGGTTTGGCTGCTTGGGTACACCTTGGTGAGGTGGGTGAGGGTCACAAGGTAGTTGTTCTACACAGCAATTCAGTCATACTGCCAGCATATCTTGCCACCACAGCTAATTGGCTTTGGTCCCTTAAATGCTGTGTGGACACCCCTTTAGAAGAGTTGGGTCACAGTTCCTCACTTGTGATGGTCAGTAATAGCAGATCTCCCACTTGAGTGGACATGGCTGTGCTGAAAAATACCCAGATCCTGTGGTGACAAGTGCACAGAAGTACCCAGGATTGCATGAATACAGATGTGCCACAGCAGCCTTGAAGCTGGGCTTGAGTTCAGATGTGCTGCTTGGCCTCACCCTGAAACCCTGAAGGCCAGGTCATTCTCCAAGGTCGTATAGATAATAGCAAGGTTAATGTTTGTTCTGAGATAATGACACGGGCGAGGTGGGCTGTGTACAGCAGAGTGTGTTCTGCACACTGGATGTACCATTCCACCAATTTGTGTTCTTTCCATCTGGCCTTCCAGCTTCATGACAGGATCACTGTCTTGCAGACAGGATGGCACAAGGATCCTGCTTAAAAAGGCTCTTCCTGCAAAGAGTATTGAGAAGGAGCTTATCATTAAGGGATTTTTTATTTATCTGCTGCCTCAGTGAATATAAACATAAATACATGGGAAAGAAAAGTTTTGTGGGAACTGATGCTAGCAAAACCAGGTTGCATCATAAAGTAAGGAAAAATAAAGGATCTTGAAGAGATTGTGATTTGCTAATCCATCCCTTTGCATCAAAACAGGATTAATGACAGCTATAAAATGTTAGGTTTCCTTTTCCATTGAGGAGACTAAATGGGAAAGGATGCTTAGATCAGAGTTATTTTTATGCTTTTTAAACTGAGAGTTAAGGAAACAGGGGAGAGCAGTGAATCTATGCAAGATTTATTGGTCTGTGCACGGATAATTCTTTTGAAGAGATGATACTAAGATATTTAAAGGGCACAGCAAATACTCGTGACTTGTTCTGTAAGCCATAGCATCCTACTGGAAATTCTCCTTGATGTGACCTGGGTTGTTGCACTGTATTAACATGTCTGTGCCTTACAAAATAAAAAGATGCACAAGTGGTATTTTTAAATAGCAAGATTTTCTCTCTTGCCATTGCCTATATCCACCATAACATTGTTCCAACCTTTTGCTTGTTCCAAGTTTTTTTTCCCCTGCAACAAAGCTGTGCCTTTTGTGGGCAACTGAAGTTCTGCCATTGGTTATTTTTCTTCATGAAAATCTGAACAAATTTCTTTAATGCCCAAACCATCATTTTGCTCAGTACCTGTACTGGGCTCCTGATGTTTTTGTGCAAAACCATTCCTTTCCTCTTCCCCAGAGAGGAAAAAAATCCCATTTTACCTGTTATCCACAATGGAAGCAGAGTCAGCAGTATTATTTCTTTCTTTGTAGACATCTTAATATTAAAATGGAACCTGGTTCTCTAGGAGTTTCACTTTCCTTTCTGTGTTAACAAGCATTCGAAATAAAATGTCAGAACCCTTCCTAGGGCTTCTTAGAAGTAATTTTGGCTATAGACAATTTTTCAGGGAGAGGCTCCCTGCCCTAATCGCAAGAACTGGCCAAGCTAATTGGCAGTTTATTTAGAATGTCTTGGATGTTCTCCTGTATATGCTGGGTGTGCTGAAGTCATTGGTTTTGCAGTGATAGCTGTGAGTGGCTTGCTCAGTTCCTTGTATATCCAAGGACACATCCTAAAGCCCATGGGGAAGAATGCCTGCTTCTCCAGTAAGATGTCACTCCTCTCTGGAGCCTTCTGCAGGCCACTGTGCTCCCTAGAGACTATGTCCTTCTGGTTTAGCTTCCCTCCTGTGTGTTTACATGTGGCACAGGTGGAGTGTTCAAAGCCTTGGACAAAGTCCTACACCTTCTCCTGGAGCTGCAGCACAGGTAATGCCAGTGCTGGAGGGCTGTGCCAGCACAGCTCAGCTGAAGTGTCAGCATCACCTGGGGACTGTCAGCAGCCCTTGCATGTCTGCTCTAATCTGCTCACAGTCACAGGTAATGAGTCATGACTGCTGCAAGATGTCTGAGAGGCACTTTTATTTCCCCCCCCCAAGCAGGAATATATGATATCCAAATGTCATGTGTCAGGTGTGACTTTACACCTCTGAATTGAGAATTTTGCTTATTGTTTTATAGTCTGTAGACTGTCTCTTGGATGTTCCCAAGATCAGAGGCCAGCCCTGCTGGAGGCTAAGTACTAGGCTTTGCTCCTGATGCACAGAATTCTTGTGATGTTTTGACATCCTGTAATCCTTTTGTTCGTCTATCTAATGTCGAGGCAACAGTTCTACATTGCTGAAAAATTCGGTCAAAAGAGACTCATGTTAAGAAAGGCAGCTGACACCAGTCTTACAAAAACTACTTGAAAACTGACATGAGTTTATGCAAGAGATTCATGTTTGCATAACAAATACTATCCAAACTGTTGTCTTCCTGGGGATGGCTTACAGGATCTCCTTCAGAGTCAATAGCTCGATTCTAAGGAGGGATAGAGTATTCAACATGTTAATTACTTCTCAACAATACATTTCTCTGATGGCAGTTCCTCTGAAAGAGCTCGTTTGTAGTCACTCTTCTTCTGTAATGAGGATTAACTGTTCACAAATGGTAGAAATAAAATACTGCACTTAGATACACTGCTTATACAAATAGGTATAAAAAGTAAAATGTCTCCATCTACTTTCTCAGAAACATTTATATGTCTTGAGATCATACCAAAAGGCCAGCCAGCCCAGATGCCATAAGGAAAAGCCTAGAGAAGGGGAGAAGGACAGGGCGAGTATATGGATTGCTTTGCCTTGAGTAACTCTTCAGCCTCCAGTTACTTGTTTCTAGAAGTGATGATATTTAGCAACCCTTAACATACTTCTTTTCTATGAACTTGTTTGGTCCTTCGGAACTCATCTCAGCTGCTGGCAGGGATTTCCACAGCATGCTACCTGAAGAACCACATCATGTTTCACAATGCTTTTGTCCTGCTACTTCTAAGTTTTCTGTGGTGGCCCTTAGTCTTTGTATTGGAGGGGACAAGGAACAGCTGATTCCTATGCACTTCATCTTTGCCAATCGTGATTGTATAGACCTCTGTCATATTGCTGTCTCCGTTATCTCTTTTCCCAATCAGAGGAGCCTCAGTTTTCTGATCCCTTCTTTTGAACTGGCATTTGAACCTTTGAATAAGGTGAACATTTTCTAATTCTGTTCATTCATTTTGAGAGGGGGAAGAGTAGAATTGAATATACCATTCAAATGTAGGTGATCAGTTGATTTATAGTCATGTTTATATAGTGGTTACTTTTCAAAAGGAGTTAAAACAAAAAGAATCTGTTTTCAAGGTACAGGTGAATGTTTTGCCATCCTGAGCATAAGAAGCCTCTGAGATGAGATTAATACTGGGGAAATAAATTTTTCTCTTCTAACAAACGGCATTAGAGAGTCTGCTGTCAAATTTAGCTATTTCGGGAGCATGGAAATGCACCAACATTAAATCACTGTTGCCTAAGGTTTTAATGTGCTATGTACATGTGTTTGAAACTTGCAGTTTTATTTCAGCAAGGATATTTCTGCAGTATATGGGAATGTACTTTCTGTGCACATTAAACTCCTCTTAGGTATATAAATATGTGAATCATTGAACCCAACAAAATACCAGCATGAAAAAACAAATGGAAATTACTGACCTATGCTCTGTCTTTGGATTGTGTTGTCTACATGCTCTGTGCAGATGGTGAGAGCCATGTTAGAATGTACTTGTTCACTTCACAAGTTTAGAATAGAGTTCCCTTAATTTGTAACTCTTTTATGTGTTTTGCCATCTCTCTTAGAGGCTGCAGTTGGTGTTGGAGTTACCTACGTGGACTTAGAGGAGTAATCATTTAATGTAACTTAGGGACAAAAAATACCTGTCTACTGTATAAAGTTGCCAATCTTCTTATACTTCTTGTAACTTACTCCTGACACTTCATCCAACCAGTGTGCAGAGGAACCTCACAAACTATGATTAAGATAGTATCCACCCAGAGGCATTTCTGTCTGAGAAGGAAACCTAAAACTGTGTGTGATTCAGGAACAAAATTCTGCCTGTTACAGCAGTCATCTCAGCAGCCAGTGGGCATATATGTACTCAGAGTTATGGGCTTTCAACAACATGATCCCTCTTGTATTTTGTGAAATTTACTGAGCTGTCATGGCAGGAAGAAATGCACAAAGGAGAAGAAGAGGGATGATGAAAATCTGTGAGAAGAATCCGTCTTAAGAAAATATGTCAGGACAGGTGCCTTGAGAATTTCAGGCTTTATAAAGTTTTGTAAGTTTGGGGTTTTCTTTATTTGTTTTTAATCCTACTCCAGAAGCAAAATTTCTGAGGTGGTATTTTCTGTGGGATTCCTGCTTTCCTTCCTATTTGTTTGGTGGTAAGCAGTAACACAGGTGTGACTTTGCAGTGGAGGGAAGGAGGACCAGAGGCTGTACCCCAGCTTGTTCTGATTTTCTGTGCCAGTGTTGCCTATACAGTGTGCTACTTTTTCCCAACTTGATGGGAGAAAACCCAAGCAACTCTAAGCATATTTCTTTTCCCCAAGGACAGGTTTGCTCAACTGCTTTACCTATTCCCAGAAATGACAGTAGTTGACCAAAATGCTGTTGTGATGACAAATGGGAAATGTAATTTGTATAGAGATACTTGGTCCAAAATAAGAAAATGGGTGACATTTTGTCCCTACAGCTTCTTTTTTGGTCCACAGGTCTCAAAATCCTACTTATGGTTTGAGACTTGCCACAGAGGGCACAGGCTGTCACATCACTGTAGAGGGAGGGTGGTGGCATCCCAAGATGTAATAAATACAGGGAACTGTCATTGCTCGTGCACTTCAGTTTACATACAAACAGTGTTACCAAGTGAAGGTATTTAAATTAGAGACTTATTTTTGTTTTGGTCCCTAAACATATTTTCTAAACCAGCAAAAGTGAAGGAACCCCTCTGCACATTTCTGAGTGATGCTTAGTGTTGGAGTTTTGCTTCAAAGAAGTTTGGCTTATGGTACAAATACATTGCATCATATCTTATGTCAGAAAGGAGTCATAATGGCACAAAAAGACCTCAAGGGATACAAGTGTACCTCAAGGGATACAATTTTTCTAGTATTTTGAAAGTGGCTGTTTTGAAGGAGTTGTAACTCTCCTATGAGATCTTCTAATATGCTTTTTTCATTAATGAAAGGGGTTTGTGTCTTAAATCAGATATTTGTTGAGTCACATGTATAAATTGTATGCATTATGACTTTACAGGCAGTCCCTGGCTATCATCCCTAAGGGATTTATGTCAAAGGAGAGCAATGCAAACAAAAATACAGAGGTTGTACTTACGTGGAAAGATATGTAGGAATGGTAATAGAAAAATCAGCTGAATAAGAAAATAATACTCTGAAAGGTGAACATGCCTCAGTACTTCTAAATGCTTATTTATTGGTAGACTGGTAGGTGTTTTGAACATCTTGTCAAACAGTGACTGCAAACCATATCGATGAATGATCTGTGTGGGAAGATGATGTAGATGACTTCCAGGATGGGATGGTAGACACATAGTGAAAAAAGAGGTAAAATGAAGAGGACTCTACCAAGCAGAAAAGCAACTAAAAATTATTATCCTTTTTAATGCATCATGAGAGTGATGCAGGGAATTCACACCAACCCATGTTATGGTGCCCTGGGGATATGGACAAGAGTTTGGTGGTGTGAATGTCAGGTGTGAAGTCAGTTGGCAGTGTGTAGTAGCTTCAAGCTGTCCTAGATCACACTGACTTACATCTTCAACCTACATTAATTTTAAGAACAGTGTGTCTCATTGTCTTGCTGTGTTTAAGCTTGTAGACTTTTTTTTCTAAGAAGTTTCTTTATGCCGTAACATTCTGCGTGCTAGTATGACAGTAAGGTCATAAGTTAGCAGGACTTCTTTATAGGGATTCTTGTCCTGTTCACAGGTTATGCACTGTCACTAAAGCACATGCTTAGCTCCTCTGTTTCCTTAGAAAGGTATGTTAACAGCCTCTGTTCAATTCAGCTGGCTCTACAAGGAATAAGGCAAGACCATGGTATAAAATCAGTAGCAAATGGGCTTAATACATTATTCTTCATATTATGTCCAAATTCAAATGCTGCTTGTAGGAACTATGGGGAGAATACTAAGTTACATGTATTTCTTCTGCTTTCTGCTGAAATTACTCACTGAAGTGTTAGCAGCATTTGCTTTCTTGAGAAGACAGGTTGTTGACATTCCTGGTGTGTCTCTGCATCCAAAGAAACAATATATTGGCAACCATTTTGTATTTCAGTGGCTTGAACAATACTGAAACTATTATCTGCTTTTATGCAATAAAAATTGACTGAGGTGCACATATTTTGTTGGCTTCTGCAGAAATTATTTGATTTTTCTGTGAATTAAGCTTCAGATACTGGTTTGGGTTTTTTATTATTTCATTCAGTATGTAACAATAGAATTAAAAACTCTCTTGACTTAGCAATATGAAATCATCTTTCTTTACGATTTTGGCAGGTTCTATATTTGTACAATAATGTAATTTCTTATGATTGCAGTAATTTAGACATGTTCAATTTGGTGGTACGCTTCAGAGTAGTTTATCTCTTTTCACAAGTATATTAAAGATAAATGAAAACCTATAACAACTTACATTTAAATCGAGAAATCTTTGCCAAGACTTTTATGCAGTCCTGGGTAAAGGCAGTCCTGGGTAAAGGCATCTGAGGCTGGTGAAAAGATTCTCATTTTCAGTACCTGAACAAATAACAATATCAGCATAACTTTAAAAGTGCTCTAAAAAAAGATACGACATTATTTTCTTGGTGGTGATTAATATATGAATAGTAGATGACTGATCCACACATGGTATCCTGACTACCAGTCCAAAGATGGGCAGAGGTGATGCAACCTGTTCCATAACTTGATCTAAAGAAAAGAAAGAACTCAGCAGGTGGCACGCAGAAATTTTTAGGAAAATGTTGGAAACATCTTCGGCCAAGAGTAATACCATTCATTTCATTGAGTCAGTGATATGACTGTCTGGTCTTGAACAAAGTAGAGTTGTGACTCAGTGTCCTTCAGACACTTTGCATTGCAAATGTGGATTTTGGCTGCTATCATTTCTCAGTTAAAAGTCATAATGTTGTTGTGGTTTACAAGGAGAGGTATGAGAAGCATAGATTGTGTTTTTAAGAAAACAAAGCAGGCTTATGTCAATGTTATTTCTACAGTAGTAATCCTATTAGTGTTTCTGTTTTTCAAATAATATTATTTTTAATAAGTGAATTTATAATTTTTGAGGACCATATTTTTGTATTCAGTCATGTATCTTGTGTCTGTATGTATTATCACATTTTCCTATCGTGTTTTTTTCAGTCATATGCACAAACACATACACATGTGCACACAGTCTTTGCATTGGTTGGAGCTAGTACTGCCAACTTAAGTTTTTTTTGCAGGCCTTACAGAACTCTGCAAGACCTGAAGCATTCAGCCCATTTCCATTCAAGTATCAGTTTCATACTGAAACTATTTTTAAGATGAGAAGAAGAGTTTGTTTTCCAAAGAACAAGGTTAAGAGAAAATGAAATGCTCTGTCTGAATTTTAAAAATTGTCATAGAGAATCTCTAGTGCACATTCCAAGCCTTAGGGGGTGTAGGTTGTGGAAGGAAAGAGAACAAGAAGGTTGTTTGGTATGAGGGAAACACTTTTGCTGATTCTGTGGGAAGTTGCCAGTTTCTGGGTTAAGTTTTAACTTTAGGAAAATGTTTGCATGGGGTTGACAAAGGACAAAGCCCTGTTAGAGATGTACCAGTTAAATTATTATTTAATCACATGTATAAATTATATGCATTATGACTTTACAGGCACTCCTTGGCCATCATCCCAAAGGGGTTTATGTCAAAGGAGAGCAATGCAAACAGAAATACAGAGGTTGTACTTACTGTCAGAGGATTAGACTAATTCTGCACTTACAAGATCTGTAGAGCTGTACTGTAAAGCTGAGAGGGTTTTTCCTCTGTTGTGTTACACAGAGCTTGTTATGACACCAGATGTTAAAAGTGTAAAGACTGGTGAGCCTCAGGTCCTTGGATGCTGTCAGCTGACAGGAAGAGGGAGAGGCAAGAGAGTGGGGCAGAGAGAATGGTTCTGCCTGTCAAGGAAGAGTAAGACCAGCTGAGGAGCTTACCTGTCTCCAACTTAAGGAAAATATAGCTATAGTTTCTTTGCTGCCTGGTATGGTGATAGCTGAGATTGGCCAATCTTCTGTTGCCAGCAAGTGTCTATGAAATCTGAAAGTCTTAGCCACCCTAGCTGTAAACATGCATTAAAGACTCATCTTGCATCCCCTTCTCCTTTCAATGTGTTTGTCAGCTTCTGTGTGAAATGAGATGAGGATCCTGCTTCTGCAAATAACATTCTTGCATTCTGCCCAGCTTTGACTAATAGCAGAAGGTCCAGCCTATGCCAAGGATCCAGCAGGGTGGAGAGAGAGCAAGAGGGTTCCTGTCCAAGAACTGAATTTATGATGTTCTAACTCACGACTGTAGCAATGCCTGTGTGTGAAAGGATCCAGTTGTAGTTGTTTCAGATAATCTTAACTGCCGTTTCCTACAGTGTGAGTGCTGGTCTCTGCAGTACTAACAGCCTTTTAATTCAGCTGCTGTGTGGTCTGTCTGCAGATAAACATTCGTGCATACATACGCTGTGGCACATGTGCCTGGTCATATAAATATATCTGTTCATGTGACTCTGCTTAGATAAAAGATTATGTTGGACTGCAACTGTGAATAAGATTATTCAAAGTTTAAGAAAAAGATAAAAATTTTATATTTCTGCATGGTTTTTTACTCCCAAACAGGTTTACAAACTCAGTCTGCTAGAATGATTCTAAGATAGGTTGAAGTTCATGCTTCAGACATGTAGCAGTCTTAGTAAAACATACTGGCAACTCCAGTATTCCTGGAATGTTTGTCTCTTCAGATGTTTTTCCTCACCTCACCCATCACACTATTCAAAAAGCAGTAGTAACTTCGCAGGTTGATAAGGAAAGGGTAGAGAGCCACCAGATTGTTTTGTGGAAGAATTGTGCCTAGCACATGATGAAGATTGTCATCATCTTTAGGGCTAAGGGGAGTGGAATCTGTGGAGGGGAATGTAGTGAAACAGAGGATGTGATCATCAGGAGGCAGCAGCAGGGCTGGGCACCAGGCAGGAGTGGGGAGTATGAAAGGGTTAGAAGAAGAGAAGCCACTGAAGTTCAAAGGAAGAGTGTCATACCAAGGAATATCTTCTAGGAGAATAGACATAACTTCAAACAGCCCCTAGGTTAGGTGGGGTAGCTAATGAGTTTCAGTAATCAAAGTGGTGCGAGCTGGCCTGATAATTCTGACAGCAGAAGTGAAAAGTTTGTCTTCAGAAGTATTTGGGGGAAGGAGTGGGGATTTTTGGAGGGTTTTGGGGGAGGGTTTTTATTAAGTAAGTAAGATCCTGAAGAGACATGTTTAACATCTGAACAAGAGAAAAGTTCAGGAAGGCTTCACTAGATGACAATGACTCAAAAAAAATGGAGACACAGTTACGCCTTCGCCTAGTGTAGCTCCTCAGTGCCTTCTGGAATCAGTGGTTGCAGTTATTTGCATAAATTCAATAACTCAATCGCCCACAACGCTGAATTGAAGGGACTCTTGTAAAGCCCAGGACAAATGGGCATAGCAAAAGACATCCAGATTTGTTCAAATAATAAGTTTACTCATTTTGTGAGAAATTAACTCCAAAACCTCAGCAGATAAACTGATGGATTTTACAGAAGAGCTTTTATTGCCATCTACTGGCTTAAATAGGCAGCTTGCTCGACTGCATCGCCCTTTCTAAGAAACATTTGGAAAATGTTTGCTTACTGAGAAAGTATTTTGAAGAGATTGTTTCAGAGTATTCCTTAGGTAAGCTTATCTTTGGCATATCAGACGAGTCTGTTTGCAGTTAGCTGTGTTGGCATACCAAGCTTTATGAAAGGGGGTTCATTTAAACATCTGGAACCTGATGCAGCCATAAATGCACTCCAGCATATGCTTCACATTGCAGGAAATCAGCTCTAGGAGCACACTGAGGATTTTGTGCCTGTGGTGTGCAGCAGCTTAAGTGTGCATATGCTTTGGAAACTGGAGTTGTCAGTGCTTCTACTTTCAGCTTCCAAACTACAGAAAATTGAGTGGGGTTTGAGGAAAAACTGTCCCGTAATTAGTTCTTCGGATCTTCCACTTACTCCAAAGCCCCAAAAAAATAAGTAGAGAGCTTGAATCTTAGAGCTTTGATTAAGTCTGAATCAAGTAATTGATAAGGTGAGATTAGCTTTTTTTATAAGTACAGTTATGAAGGTAAAAGGCTGAATTCTGTGTCTTTCTCAAGAAAGATGCCCATTGAATAAGGTCTTTAGGACAATTTCTCTAAATCCCAAAGATTTTTGTATGTTTTTCTGTCTATTCATGAAATTCCTAAGAGATTTTCAAGTTTTTTCTGGAGGCATCAATACTGACTGACATTGCCAGGCTGCTGTATAACTCAGATCTGCAGAGTGTTTATCTTTCATCACATGAACTAGGTGTTTGTACAATCACTCCCAGATTTGGGGAGCTCATAATGAGAAAGATCAACAGTGACATTATTCAGATTATTTAAAATCCTGCATCCATTTTGACTGGAAGAAATGAAAATATGACCTGGTGATGGTAGCCATTTCAGTCTGTACACAGGTGTCTACAGCCCTGCACTCAAAAGTACACAAAAAGCTCCTCACACAATGATTAAATTTAAAGAAATAGCAGTAAAAATAGTAGCAGCATCAGAAGTCTATTTTAAAACTAGATTTATTGATTTGTAATTTTAAACTGTGTATTGTACACTGCAGTAAGGTGACAGAATTGTGGAGAGTTTACCTGGTGCTCTCGTGTTCATTCCTGAGACTGCCATGGCCATCCTCTCAGTGGCCATTGTTTGCAGACCTGAACCAAAGCCTTTGTACTCATTGTCACTTACTTTTCCTGTTTCTTGTCTTTGTTCTTTTCTCACAGCTACAAGCCCCCAGTGTGAAAGGCTTTGATTTTGCTAAGCAGCATCTGGGCCAACACAATAAAGATGATGTCCTGATTATCCATGAGCCAGCTCCTTTACCAGGACCTATTAAGGATACAACCCCATCTGAGAACGGAGATGTGCCCAGCCCCAAATCCAAGATTTCCACAAAGCCTTCAAAGATTGTTCGACACAGAGGGAGGTCAGTTCACAGAGACAAAACCAAATTGCCGTAGACAACAGTTGACTAAGGGCTAGCAATTGTCGTATTTTTAGGGCAGTTTCAGTGTAAAGAACTGTTCCAGAGCTCCAGAACTCACATTTGCTAGTGAGCCACCACTGTTACACCTCGCTACTCATTAGTACAAGGTTGTGAGAATTTAGTGTTCATTTTTCTTTAAAGGAAACATACCCAGTTAAGAGGGATATTTAAGATACTGCTGAGCTGGCTGGAGTCAAGTCCTTGCTTGTTCACTGGAAACACCAATGTATTTTTTGCAATGCAGTCTCTTTGTGATCTCTAGCTACTAAGCCAGTGGGTGGTTGAAAATAAATGAAAACTACTGACAAAGGTAATGCATTTAAATCCTATTAATAGTGATCAATACATGGATGAAGAGTCGTTATTTCCAAAACTAAGCTGAATCTCCAAAATTCAGGGAAGGTGCAGAAATGTTGTTATTTATGATTATCTGGGGGGGTCTTGTAGCAAATGAGAAAAAATTCAGAAAAAAGAATGGTAATTCACAGCTGTGCAAATGGATAAGGGTCTGACAACCATCAGCAGAATTTTCCTAACCTTTTCCAATAATCACATGATTTGACTGTCCCTTGCAGGAAAAAATTGTGTTTGTAGGATACAAACAGGATACATGATGTAACAAAGCTGTACAGTAGAGATGGATCTGTGCACAAAAAAATGTGGGGGAAAATGGAACTCTGAGAAGACCCCCTCTGAACTACACTTCCCAGTAATTCTTCTTCCTCACTCTCACACTTCTGTCTCCAAAGAAGAGAGCTCTGCATTTGCCGTGTTTATACCTATGTGATAGTGCACAGTGGGAGGAAAAAAAAGGCAAACAATCAAGGTCAGGGTTGGATGGGCTGAGAAGGAAACTAATGATGATTCTGACTGAGCTGCAAGTCTCTGCAGCACAGCTTGCTCCTCTGTTCATCCCTCTGCTTCCTCTAAAGCCCCAGTTGCCTTAAGATCCTTGCTTCATCTTCCCCATGATGGGTTTCATAAAGCTCAGTTTCCCCTTCCAGATGCTAAGCCTGTCTTCCTAAATCCCTGCAGGCCCTGTAAGTAGAAGACTGCCAGTGGTACAGTGGAAGGTGGACAAAACTGGAAAATAATGGAAGAAAAATTAGCTATACTGTTTCAGTGTAGTTTACATAAAGTGAAACAAAGTAATATAAATCTGAAAGACAATTGTTTCTTTGTTTCTTTTTAAAAGTTCAGAAGTGGCCTAGGACAGAGATGATACCTGGGCGAAGGGAAGTTGTCTATATTTATATGCAGATAAGCTAAAGAAATAAGTTGAAATTTGAGGTTGCTACTGTATTTCATCTAGAGTAATTCAGAAGATTAAGCAGGAGAAATGTCAGAAGCCAACATTCTAATGACACACTGTGGTAGAAGGCCACCAAATAATTCAGGTGTGATTTGCCTTTAGTGAAGCCACATTGGCTGTCACCAAGTCCCTTCTTATTTTTCATGTGCCTGAGCATCATTTCCAGGACAGTCTGCTCTGTGATCTTCCTAGCACAGAGGTGAGAGTGACTGACTTGTAGTTCAGACACTTGAAATGTTTTCAGAAGGGAATCTCCTTTTTCTCCCTCATGTTCCCGTAAGAACAAATCTTCCTTGAGGCTTAACTATGGAGATGTTTCCATCATCTCCCTGTCATACTGATGTGCTCATGTCAGCTTGCGATTTAAAACATTTATTCCCCGAGGCAGAAGTTGAAATGTGAAATGGTATCATACTGTGTTGTGTTGGGTTTAGCTGCTTGATGTTCTGTGAGGAAATACAGAGCTCAGTTCATCACAGTTCAGCTCAGGACTGTGTGTTACATGCCAGGAAATCTAGTGGTGATGTGAGTACATGTTCTATATCTGTAGGAAACAACAAACAAGAGCTGAGTTCAGAAAGCTCAACATCCCTAGGCTCCAGCTGAGAGTTGAACCTTTTGTTTTGACTTGAGAGTATACAACTGCATATTCCTCAGCACTTTAAAGAAATGGCTGATATTGACCCAACACTGTTTATGTTCCTATAACTTGGTGATAATTTGGATACACTGAGAAAGGAGTATCATGGGAAATGCAGAGCACAATGAGATGAAACAGAAAGTCAGTAGGAGATGTGGACACAGAGCTCCATTCTGATACTTTGCTGAACCAGGACAAAGGTGATGGAGGTGATAGCTCTGCACAACCTCCCCACAGGAAAAGATGCAGTAATGCAGATCTCTAAGCTCATTGAGGACCATTTATCCTCTTTTCTCTGCCATTAATTTTTTTAATTGGGATATGACATTAGTATTACAGTCCTGCAGATCTAGGGCATTGTTCAGGGAGGAGAAAAAGGGAAGCTGAATTCAGCACTGCAAGAAGTAGATTTAACTTAAATGGACTTGTCAGGCTGCATATAGTTATCTTAGTTTGTGTGCTCTAGGCAGGTTGATGCTTAGCCAAGAGCCTCAGTGACTAGTTCAGGTATATCTATCTAGCCCAAGCAAATCCTGCACTAATGAGGTTAGTGCACAGACATGTGCAAACTCTCCATGATTAACTCCTTGCCAGAGTAGAATATGAATGTTCACAGGACAAAGTGGTCACTAAAGGCTGATTGTCACGGTGCCCCCTGATGATACAGCTAGCTCAGCGCCTGGGCACTGGCTGGCAGCTGATGCCACGCTCTATGGCCTAGCGTAGGCGAGAGTCGTGGCTCGTGGATCGAAAACCCGCCAGAGCCAGTGGGGGAAGCACAACACGGCGAAAACAGACGGGATGGAGCCGTCCAATTGAGGCAGACTGCAGTCTGGTTTTATTGTAGCTCCACACGGGGTACAACAGAGCCGAAGGGGAGTCTGCCCCAAAAGGCGGGCAGCGCTGGTGTGAGCGCCTTTTTATACTGGGGTGGTAACTGGGGAGGGAACAACAATGGACCAATGGGGTACAATGGGGGAGTGGAAACCGGGGTGCCACTCAGGGGAAATAACCAATAGGGAGAGAGGGAGGGAGGAGCCCCCAGGGACCAGCCTATCACCCGAGGCCTCTGGTGGAAGCTTCTGGATGGAGGGGTGAGGCCTCAGAGTGACAGACAGGCCCTGGGGTGAGGGTTGACTGTTGAGGGTTACATAAGCAGGGTGATTGACAGGTAGCAGGGGGAGGAGGGGAAGGAGGGACAGACCAACAGACCCATATAGGGGGAGCGGGAGAAACCATAATAGGGGGAAACTTAAAACACACCACAACAGCTGATCCTGTGTGAAGATACAGGTTTTGGTGTCAGGCAGTGATGTGGGCCCTGTATTTTTTTCTATTTTTATACTATCAGAATAATTTTACAGCTGAGGTATTTTCTTGGGGAAGGTCATGGTATTTTTCTATATTGCCTACAAAAGATGCAAGAACTGAGATTGTAATTTTTTAGATAACACATGTTCTTAAGAATCTTCTGACTGCATGGAATAAATACATAAAAGAAGTATTTTTGAATGGCCTTACATTTGACTAGTCAGGGAAATATTCACATAGATTTGTACTGTTATCAAGAAAACACCAAGTAGTAAAGCTGAATGTTAGACTAGTTACCTATGTGGATTTCATATTCCTGATGTAATTATTTTCTTTCTGAGAGTTAAATTGCTAGTTACAAATGCAGAGCTTTTTCTTGTAGTGTATTTTAAAGGAAAGATTACTTAATAATATTGTCACATGTGAATTGTGTTGCAGTCATTTTTCACACACAAAAACCATAACATTACCATTAATATTTAGGTATGATAATGTATTATAAATTTGCTTGCAAACAGAGGAAAATTTTTGCAGATTTCACAATATTTTAGCACAGGATTCTTTGTATGTGAGAATTATGCCCCCTTGCAAACTTTTGTTACATGTTGGTTTGTTTGTTTTGTCATGTTTGTGGCAGAATTTCGCCATCAGATGCTGAATCCACGGCAAGTGAACAATCCAGCGGGAGAGAGACAGGAGAAGAAAGTGCAAGACCATCAACTGCTGCAAACGAGGGCAAGCCACGCAGAGCAGTGAAGAAGGGTTTGCTACCTTCTTTTTCCTCCTTGTGTGCTCTAGTGCTTTACTCACTTTGAAGAGTTATTCTGGTGCTGTAACTTCTCTATACTCATCTTTGGCTGTTGATTTTTTTTTTTGGCTGTTGATTTTTTTTATTGCTGTTGAAAATCCATTCATATTTGTTTCTTCTGTTGAAACTGGAGAGCTATACATTCCTTTCATTCCAACAAGCTTTTGAAACAAATGGCTTAGTAGGAATGAATCTTACCTCCTTCTGTCCCACACACACCCCCAGCAAAACTGTTCCCAGTTAGGCCTAATTGTGTCTCTCATGGTAGCAGAATTGCAGACAGTTACATGGCAGTAGAGGCCACAGCAGGACTTCAGACCAGGGGAGTGTGTCTGTAGCAGTAACTTTGAAAAAGTGATCTGAAAAAAAAAAGACACCAGAGAGGTCAAAGTTACAAATGAGTTGTAATTCAATCATCAAAATGCCTGCATGATTGTACATTAGAAAGATCAAAATTCAGTGCTGCTCACTAAATAACACTGGGGCTTTTTTATAAAGAACCCTCTTGTTTCCAGTTAAAGTGCCACTACTTTTCTTGGAGGTGCTCTAAAAAATATATGTATTTATATATTTGAAAAGATGGGAAAACATTTCAGCAGGGTTTCAGTTCCTCCAACCTATCTGACTGGAATTCTGTTGCTCTGTTTTAGTGTGCTCCCATTTCTTCTTACTGGAAGCTCTAGATTCGTCTCTCCATTTTCTATCTAGCTTTAAACTTTATGTAACATACAACATTTCCTTTTGGTGTAGAAATGTTATGTGTTGCTGCGTTTGAATTACCTGCTAAAAGCAGCAAGGAGACTGCGTGAAATGTGTCCTTTCTACCTATCATGCCCTCACTGAGTAAAATGCACTATTTTTTCAGCATTTGGTGCCTCTAGTTTGCAAATCACAAGGACTATTCTTAGCATTCAGAATTGGAGGCAGTGTCTGCAGAGAGCTCTCTACTAAATGGGAGATTCAGTTCCCTTTTTGTGCAGCTGAGATTTGGCAGTTTGATCCAAGATCATGCATCTCATTCAAAAGTAAATGCGGTTATCTTACTACTGTTGTTTTTTCCTGTTGCCATTCTAGCTAAATTACTTGTCATAATTACTGTGTTGTCTCTTCTTTTTCTTTTATGTTGCCAGGAGCAAACAGAGTGGGTAAGTAACCAGAGCTGGTAGTTGAGTAAAAATATGAATAGGGGTGTTGGGGTAGCTGCAATTGCGTCTTAAGGATGGAAGAGTTTGTCTTCTGAGTCTAAGAAAATAAAATTGCTTTTGAGCTATTGAAGTATAAAAAAGTCTCAGTAACACAAATTATAGTAATCCAGCACATTTTTCTGATTTTTTCCTCCCAATTCTTTCAAATTATTGAGGAAAACATCACTGTGAAAGAAGCAAAACTAAGGCAGCTGTTGGTCCTGAAACCAGCTTTATATAAACAAGTTGGAAATAATATTAGAATTAATGTAGAATTAATTAACTGGAAGCCCAAAAAAAAACATGAGCTACCTGCAAAGAAATACAAATATTTTATTGTGAATTAGTGTTTTCTCTGCCAGGATTGAAACATGGCAAACATAGGGCAGGAGAAAGCTGATGCTGTCTTTGATGTATAACACATCTAGTGATAAAACAAGGATTTGTGTCCTCTGATACCACTGACCATGTTATAGTAGCCACCCTTCTGTCCATCCTTCTGTACTCTGCTGCTTACACTGGTGGGTGTAATGAGTCATCAGCAGCATCCTGGGTTGTCCCCTCTGGGATACAAAAAAACTGTGTGAAATCTATCTCTAATTGCATACTCTGGCATAGTTAAGATACCGTTGGATGAATTGAAGAATCCCATTGACTTTATCTGATTTTGGATGAGGCCTTATGCATCTTGGCTCTTGTGTCTCTTGAGGGTGCAGGAAGCAATAGCCTTTCTCTGTCTCCAGCTATATTGGTTTTCATGTGAAATCATAGCTTCCTGACATGTCTGTTCAGTTAATGGTTTCTACTCAAGGAGCAGTGATGAACAGTGATCCTGGCATGAGACCTCCATGGACCGGGTTTTAAAACAAGATCTAACCAGTACTGGAGTATTAAGTACCTCTCCATTATTTTTTAGCCTCAGCTGAATTATTCTGAAATCAAAATTTCATTCGTGTAGTGCTATCCAATACCTTTATAAGAAAGATTTTTTAACTCTGAATAATAATTTAATATAAGAGCTTTGAAATGTGAAATTACGCTTATTCTATCTGTCAAAACTTCTTCAGGACCACGTTCTTATGTTGGGTTAGAAACCATTTTTCCTTTTGTTGTATGTACACAGTACTACACTGTTCCTGACTTTATCTACTTTTCTGTGCTTCCATTTTGGTTTGTATTTACAGACACATTGAGTGTAGGCACACAGAGAGGATTTAAAGGTCATATGCAGCTTATGAGGGTTTTTTGTGTGTATCTTTTCTGCAAAAAGGAGTAACATATGATGTTACTGTAGAGTCTTACCAAAATTTTTCTGTGAGATTTCTGTTTTACCAAATGAGCTTAAGAACCCTTTCAGCTAAGAGGCCCTGCCAAGCACTTGTTTATGTACAAGGGAAAGTACACTTGTGTGTACAAGGGAAAGTTATGGATGAAGTTATAAAGATTCAGAGGGAATGCTCAGTGTAATTGAAAATATTGGGCCTTGCTAACCAAGTAATATAAAAATACGCTTTCAATTTTATGTTGGAGGGCAGTGAGCTTGGGAGTGGCTGATAGAGTGAAAAGGTGAGGAAAAAAATGACTCATGTTTGGGGAAGATGGATGCAGAAGTTCAGATTTCTATTGACTGCACAACTGCTCCAAGGGGTTCACACTAACTCCTTAATAGATCTTGTTCCCCTCTCTGTGAGAGGCAATGCATGCACACTTATGAGAGATGCATGAAGATGGGGCTGTGAAGATGACAAATGGTTAAGATGATACAAATAGCTACAGAAGAGAGATGGATATGTTTCATTTAAGCTCTGGGTCTTTCAAAACATTTGGGACACAGAGGTCTTGAATGGAGCTGTTTACCTTCTTTTTAAAAAACACTTGTACAAAGAAATCATATTTATAAATCACACATGCCTTTTATAAATGTGTATGTTTGACAATGCTTTGATCAACTTTGAGAAATATGAATAGGGATTTTGCTTAACTTGTGGCCAGACTGCTTTCCAGTCCAGAAGTAGTATGCTTTGAATATAATAAAGAGTACTATTGCTTTCTTGTCCTGCTCCCTTGTTGTGCTGGAAGAGGGAAGCAAAGGAGCAAGACATTTACTCTGACCTTCCACAGAAGATGAGATTCACTCCTTCAATCCTATCCTGCATTACCAGCATGTGTTGCAACAGGATCACAGCAGGGACTGTTTTATTTCCCTTCCTGTCTCTTGTGGTTGGATCATGTTGATCAACAGTGGATTCTGTATCAGAATTAAATCAGATATTCCTCCTGATTTGAATATTGAGAACCACATCTCCTTATTATAAGTCTGTGGAAAGATGTGGGTATGTCCCTCAACATTGAGTTCCTTCATAAGGAGAGTCACAAGTCTTGATCTCTCATTGCTTGTATTTCATGGTGAAAAGCAGTTTGAGAATGTGTGGCTTTATTATGTGGATAAGACAAAAGGTTATTTTGAAACTTTTCAATAGCTTTTGCAGGCCTCATCTGTGTAACAGTTTCTGATTTAGATCTAACTCAGAAAAAAAATTACTAAATTACTGTGCTTAACTGCAAATCACTGGAGTGATCCTGTAGGTTTCAAGTCTTGAGGAAGATGACCCATTTCTGTTGAAGTAATTAACTGTTGGCAGGACCTGGGGTGAGCTTCCATGCATATTGGTTTTCATAATGTCTTTTGCTGATTGTATTGGTTTAACCTCTTCAACAAATTACAACATGACAGTATTTATGCAGCTTGCTTATTATTATGTGAACTATTTATCCTGTCACAGAGAAAAAAATATGCTTTAAAAGCATCAATCAGTAAAATGTTTGTAAAATGCTTTGATTTTTGTTAGGATTTCTAAGGGGTTTTTTGTTGGTTCCTGTATCACTCCTATCACTTAAGAAATGCATTTTGCATTGAGACATCTTTCATTGCTGTTTGAACCCCCATTTGAGCAATTTGCATCTCCTTAAGTACTGATAAGAGGAATAATTAGCAGAATGTACTTAAACAGCTTTTTATGCAGTAAAGTAGATTGAGATTTTGGGGGTTTGCAAGTGCCAAGAGCTTGATTTACAGAAATATAGAATGACAGCTTACCTTCTAGAAATATAATGGGAAAATGTTTATAATTTGCAAACTACGGGGTAAGCTTGTTGTACACTAAATGTGAGTCAGCTGGAAGGCCTATAGGGCAAATTAGGCACAGATGGAAAATGGGATAGTTTTGTAGCACAGCATCTGTAGAGCTTAACGTTTGACTGTGATAACCCTGGCAGCACTGCTTCACTCTGTATTGGTTCTGATGATTTAGGACCTCCTCAGACCAGCAGTGGAAACGAGCAGCACTCCTCAGCCTCTATCTTTGAACACGTGGATAGGATGTCCCGTTCCTCAGATGCCAGCAGACAGGTCCCAAGCAAGATCCAGCTGATTGCCATGCAACCCATGGCAGCCCCTCCGGTTCAGAACTCGGTGCTCTCCGACCGAGTAGCAGAGACCAACAAAATTAATAAAGAGGTATTTTTGAAAGTGCTTTGCATGTTTTTGGAGGATTGTATGCCTAGCCAAGTAAAAAATATCCAGTTTCTTACAAGGACTTCCTTGTAAATTCCTTGACAAGTCACAGGAATTAACCTGTTTCCATCCAGAGAAGTTATCTGACCTGTTTTTAAGAGATGCCTAAACCAAAATTTAAACACAGAGAATCTGATGGTCAGGATACCTTTGTGTTAGCGTCCCTTTGCTAGTCAACAGGACATGACTTAAAGACAGTTGTGCTAATTAATGTATGAGACTTGAAACCTATGTCCCACCTTGGTTTTTATTCTACAATATTCTTTTACTTTTCAGGACTCAGCAAGTTGGTTATAAAAATAAGTTTTCTCAAAACATTCTGGGGTGTGAATTTGCAGCCCAGTTCATTGCTTTCAACTTCTAATGTGTTTACTTGACAGTAAACATACAAAATTTCCTCCTTGCTCTGAGGGTCATGTTACTGTAAGCAGAATATGAGCATGCTTGGGGCATGAGGTGGGGTGATGCACAGTAAAACCACATTGCCTGACAGTAGCACCTACCTGCATCCTGGTTTGGTGTAAGATGACATTTTTTCAGAGTGGAAGATTACTCAAACCTGTAACTGAATTTTGATTACTCAAAATTGTAACTTTGTCAAAAATATGTTTCTCAGTACCTTACTGAAGAGAGGCAAATATATATATATCTAGGATACAGAGGCAAGAGGAGCCACAAAACAGTAATCTGCATGGGCAGAAGACATGATTCTAACTATGAGCATAAAGAACAAGTCTGACTTGTGTCCTATATATGCTTCTATTTTTTCGGATTTTCATGAGAGACTACACAAAAATCAATTTTTATTTGGTTTTTAATTTGCTGATGCTGATGGGTTCCAGAACTAGTCCAGCACAAGCAGAGCAGTTGTTGCTACCTAATTTGGTGCTTTAAGTGTTTACCAGTGATAGGAATTATTTCAGTAGGTTTTGGGCCAGGACTTACCAAGTGTGGTGCTACAACAGCTTTACCCAGATAATGAGATGCACTCCATGAAATTTGAAAAAAGGTAGAAGAGAGACATGAAAACTCAGCCTCCAAGATGATGTAGAGCTGACAGTGCCATGTTCATCTGGTGATGTGGGCCCTTGTGTTGCTGCTGTGTTCCTGCATAGCATATGGCAGCCTCTCATGCACAGTGGAGGCACTGAGTTTTGAACTCAGTTGGCTCTTGCAGTTCTTGCTTTTTATGTGATGAAGGTCATTAAAGGGAAAGGGTGGCAGATTTTAACACTGTTGGTCAAATATCAGCAGTATCTGTTTGCCTAGCATAGCTAACTACAGACTGGTTAATCTTACCTTTTCAGAGTGGTGTTATGTCTGGCAGACAAGAGGAGTTTTTTGTCTTCCTCTTGCCTTTTATTAACAAACTGCCACTTGCCTCTAATTGCACCTGCTGTGCTGGCAATCGTGCTGTGTATAATAGTACATCTGCCTGCGGAGACAATGGGGAGACTGTGAAATATCCAGGAAGAAAAGTGTGCTCATAAATTGTGTGACTTATTTTAGTCCTTCAGAGATTTGGGGAGGGAGGCAGGGGCAGCCAGAGAGGTAGGGAGGAGAGGTTTACAGAAGAGCAGCAAAATATACAACTGCAAAAATATTCCTCCCTTTTTTTTTTCTCCCTTCTCCTTCCTGAAGATACAAACAGCCCTGAGGCATAAATCCGAGATCGAGCATCACCGCAATAAGATCCGCCTCCGTGCCAAGCGTAAAGGGCACTACGAGTTCCCAGTGGTGGATGACGTGGTGGTGGTTGACTCCAAAGAACAGCACAGAATATATTGCAAGGCACAGATGCAGATTGACAAGATCTTGGACCCTGGAGGCAGTGTGCCTACTGTCTTCATAGAGCCCAGGAAGAGGTAGGGATCTCAAAGATGGAGCTCTTTTAGAGTCAGTATCCAAACTACATAAAAACTGCACTTCTTAACTATTAGAGCTGAAAATTATTTTGATCACTAGTTGAATTTGATTTATCTAGGTGAAAAGGATTGGGTTATTTTAGACACACACTTACTTCAGTATATGTCACTATGTTTTGATTTCAAGTTATGTTTTTACAAGTTCTCAGCAGTGAATTCTTGATAAATAAGCCCAAATGTATGAAAACAGACTTAAAACAATTTCCTATTTGCTCTGCCATTTGTTTGAATAATTCTTGTGTGGTGTAGAGGGATCAAAATTGCAATATTGGCACTAAAAAAGAAACCTGCAAGTAATACATATGCAAGTAATGTAACTAGCAAGTAATATTTTTATACAGCAGGAGTGGGGGAGGGGAACATGTAAAATAAATAAATCCTTGAACAACCTAAAAAGCATGAAGATTCTGAATGTTAAAGGCAAATTCACAAATCAATGAGATTACCCAGAGGGAATACATAAAAAGGCTAGCCTGCCAGCCTCACAGATCTGCCTTCTTGGCCTTGCATTTGCAGAGAAAGTTTTCTCTGGGTTCTGTTACGGGCTTATGAATAGAGGCACTTTGTTCCTGGAGCACTGGTGCCCAGTAGGTGCTTCTGCACTGATAGAAGGTAGCTTTTCTTCAGGGGTATGTGTACCTCAGCTGGTTTGCCTGGTGTGGTCCCCTCTTTATCAAGCACAAAACCTTGTGGGCAATGTGGTCTGTTCTGCAGCTGCATATGTATAACACGTTGGGCTGGGGAGCTGGAACACAGGCAATCTGGACAGCTGAATGTAGGAGGGAGGTAACTCTGGAGAGAATTCAAGGGAAGAATGGTATGTTTCAGAGAGTTGCCAATGAGTTATTAAGAGAAGCTTGAGGAAAGAAATTTGAACTACCTAATGGGACTGGCATGGAAACCTGGGAAAGGGAAGAGAAACGGGACTTAGGAAAGGATGACTTGGAGGAAATGGGCAGAGGAGTTCAACCTTGAGAAGAAAACTTTCAAAAATAATTGTGATTACCTTTCTCTCTCTCTCTCTCTCTCTCTGCACTTTTTGGGTTTTTCCTGTTAAGTTCTCGTGCAAAACGTTCTCCCAAGCAGCGCCGTCGCCATCAGATAAATGGGAGTCCGATTGATGCCGAAAAGGACAGGTTAATCACAACTGACAGTGATGGGACATACAAAAGGCCTCCAGGAGTCAATAATTCTGCATATATTGTATGTATGTCTCTTGAATGTCAGGAATGTTCTGATAATGATGACAGCTGTGACGTTGGCATGTTTTTGGCCTTCTGTTTATGGTCCATATGATATGGTTCATTTCAGTCATGCAGTTAGCATGTAAATCAAAGTGAAATAAGGATTTAATTGACAGTCTGTCATTTTTAAGCAGTATAATTCTGCTGAGTATTCCTTGATATTACAAAGGCCAAGAACGAAAGCCTTGTTTTCATTAATGCCACTGTGTTATGCACATGAAAGTGTGCTTGACATGTTCCACAATATCTTGAACATAGTTTCACTCTAGTCCAATTTGCTGGATGTTATATATTCATATATTACAGCAAATTTCATCCTTTGCTCTTACAGAGTGGAAGACTCAGGTCTTTTTGTGAGAAATTTTCTCATCTTTCAAAAGCAGCAGTTAATTATTAATGATAGAGAAACACGTCTTTGTACTACAGTAACTTGGAACAATTCTAGTGCAATGTCTGGAAAATTAATTTTGTCTCACATCTAAAAAAAGACTCTGGAGAATACTTCTGTTCAATCATATCCATGTCACAAACAGTACTTAAGAGGTACCTTTAACCACTTCTAAGCAGATTTCATGAAGCCAAATGCTAATATTGGAAGCCCCTGGACTGTTCTTATCTTTAAAGATGGTTTCATAATTTTAAGAATTTCACTGTTAGCTGCATATGCGGTCAGGTGATTCTGATCTCAATTTCTGCAGTTTCCCTTTACCTTCAAATACGAGTGTGATGATTTTAATGTCATGCTGCAGTAGAATGAATTATCATCTGAAGCTGTTTAATTAAGACATGGCACACAGCAGGCTCAGCCCCTTTGGCATCTTCAGTGAGACTGCTCAGAATGCTAAGTTCCTAATAAAGTGGAGCCTTGTGCCTCTTGGTGACTGATTTTGCAGTCTGCATGCAGTAGGAAGAATGAGCTCTGATAATAAGTCTGCTGCTGTAAAGCTCGTTTAATTTCCTCTCACTGATGAACAATAAGCCCATGTGGTAAGATCCCAGGTAATAATTATGATGCATGCTTAAGGTGTTGCTGCAATGAAGCACTTACATGAATCCCATTCAGGTGATGCACCCAAGTTCAAGCTCCATGCAGGTAACCACTTAGTTCCTTAACAGCTTCCTTTCTGCCTTTTTCTAGGAGGTGATAATTGTTTAATGTTACTGCTGATGTGGTCAGTTATAAGCTAAAGGCTGAATTAATTTCTTAGAATTGCAAAAGCTGCAAAGAAGTCAAAGACATAGACAGAGCTCATTGGTTTTTTTTCTGAGTGGAGAAGTGCTCTCTGCATGACTTCATTACATGCTTAAAGTATAGCTGAGTAACTCCTGCCCAAAGCTTTGCTGCCTTACCTGAGATCAGAGTCTTTCAGATCACACTCAGTGAAGTGTTTGAGCTGCTGGTGTTATATATGTGCATGCAGCAGAAGGGACAGGTGCTGCGGTTCTGGCCAAGACATTGTTGCTCAGACTGAAAGCCCACAGTTTGGAAGCTGGCTAGATCTTCTCTGTGGCTGCCCTTCACCTTCCTTCCGTTTCTTCCAGTCTGACCCCGACCTGCCTCCTGAGCCACAGACATCATCCTCAGTGGACGTGGGGAAGTTCCCCGGCTTGCCCCCGCACCCAGTGTTGCAGTACGTGCCCCCGCAGCCATCCATCGAGGAGGCTCGGCAGACCATGCACTCGCTGCTGGACGACGCCTTCGCGCTGGTGGCTCCCAGCAGCCATACCGCCAACTCCACGGCCGTGCCTCCGCCCGGGGTCTCGGCAGGACAGCCGGTGAGCAGCTGCTGGGCAGGGATCGCCCTGTGGGCCAACTGGGCAGCAAATGGCACATTTGGGATGCAGTTCAAACTGCAGCTCTGGGCAGGAAGTGAGCGCCGCTTGAGGCACAGCCACTGCTGTTGTGCCCTTGCTGTCAGGCCTGAGCACAAACACGGAACGTTCCTGGTACAAGAATTCAGAAATTACCGTCACAGAATGGTGAACTTGCTTTCTGAGCTGTTTGGTTTGTTTTCCCTTTTCTCATCTCAGCCACAAGAGAAGACAGGAGTTTTCCTTTAGGATAATTTCAGTTCTTCTCAGTTAGGATTTTTCACAAGTCAGTCTTGCTGTGTCTGGGAGTCAAACTTTTTTTTTTAATATGTGTGGTAGTTCTTATTTTGACAATGAAAAAAAGAAAGTATTTGGCATATGTCATATTTTTCAGCAGGATATCCAAAAACATTCAGGAAATGAGTGATAGGGAAGCAGTGTTTCTGTGTATGATTTCTTTTTGATGGAGCAGTGAAACACATGGGTAATCCTGTAGGTCATCTTAAGTTCTGACTGATGAGTCTGAGCCCTGTGTTCTCTCTGCTGCAGTCTGATGCTGTTTGAGGTCAAAAGAGATTTCGAAATGGAAAGCTTGATTTTTTGCTAAGTAGACATTGGAGCAGCTCTTGATCTTCTTCAAGTGAGAAAAAGTATTTCTGAAAGGTTTTTAAATTAAGACTCAGATCACAGAAGAGACTGTAGCTGCTGTAGCAGTGATTCCTAGATCTTATTGTGTTCCTTTGTTTCTAAAATTTAAGTTCTTATGGCTGCCATCAAGTCCTAAATCCAGGCTTAGTGATCTCTGCTATTCATCATTTAAAAGGCTGACCATGGAGTTCCCATGGTATGAATTTTGATTTTAATTTGGTGGTTTTTTTTTCATTCTTCTGACAGAGATACATGGAATTTGGAATGACTCCGCCAACAGCACCAGGTCTCCTACCAAGGTAGCTTTTTACTGATCAAATTATTATTTATTATTTTCCTTGCAATTACTCCAGATTTCTTACTGGTGCTGGTATATTATTATGCAAAGCACTGTATAAATGAGAAGTAACTGGAGTCCAAATCCAGCCTTGTTATTTATTTATGAAGCATAAATGACATATGCATGCTGTATGGAATCTAAGCCTCTGTTTAAAAGAAATGTGTTTCTAGCCCCTCAGCTATAGCAAAATCCTTCCAATATTCAGTAAACCACTAAGTATGGGCTTTTGGAGAGCCTGAAACAGTTACTCAGATGCCTGTAATTCTCCCAATACTCTTGCTTTCATCTTGTTTCTGTATCCTCAGGGCAACACTCACTCACAACAGCTTTCATACGACTAACAGATTCATTCTATTTTTAACTGAGTTGAGAATAAATGACAGAGCACAGTGACCCTCACAGAGAAAGTCTGCCTTGCAACCCTATTATTATAAAATCAGGGGAAGAACAAATTTTCCATCTTCTCCTGCAGCCTTTGCTGCAGGAGAATTGTTTAAAGGGGAGACTGGTTGTCCAGGTGATTGTTAATTTCACATTTGGTTTGTGTGTTTCAACCACATATGAAGTTGGTCACTTGAGTCATGGTACTCATTGGGGTGAGACTTGTCTCACCTTCTCCAGGCTGCTGCAGCCAGGCTGGTACAATGGTGGCCTTTTGCTGCTCTTTCATTACCTTCTTAGAGTTCAGCATATGAGATGAAATCCCATAGCTATTCATGTCAGTCATTAGACTTCACCTGAAATCTTCACTGCCTTGCAAACGTCATGGTAAAATAGCTGTGAAGAACTTTACTTATTGTTCTGCAACCTGATTTTGAGAAGACCAAGTAGAAAAGGAGGGGTTTCTAAGCATCTTGCTTAGTTCTTGGCTGGAGGTGACAGTTTCAGTGTGTGTGGAGCATGCATGAAATGGCACACAGTATGACATGTAGTGTGCTGTTTGTAATTTAAATTACCTTGAAGATTATGAGCTTTAAGACTGGCAGTGTAAAGCATAACCCTATTGTTTGCTACTGAGGAGATTTTGTCTTTGCCAATTACATATTCAGGGAAAATGTGATAAATTAATCATGACAGTGCTGTAGTCCATGTTAATACACCTGAGCAAGATAGTGTCTTTACAATGTGTTTTTTGTTCAGAAGTTTATCATTCTTTGGCATAGGCAGTCTGAACTTGTGTAAATTGCAAAAGTTCAAATGCTGGCTTTGCCAGTGTTAGCAGAGTAAGTTAAAAATGTGGAAAGTAATTGATCTGAACAGAAAGAATTCCTCTAAGTTTTCATTAAAAGATAAAGCTTCCTAAAGCTTGGTCAATAGAAAACAAGTTGTCATGGATGTGCAATGGGAGTTATTCTCGAAATCTGAAGATAATGATAAACAAATTGATAGAAGCAGTGAACCAGCTAGAGGAAGGAAAACTAACCTGAGGTCAGTGTGATTAGGTGGCATGTATCAATGTCATAGTCCATTGGGTTAAATATCCAGTGCATGGAATACCAGTTGGGTGAGCATAGTGTTCTCTTCTCTGTAATAACACCATCAGCATCTTTAATGGGGTGGAACCAACCTGGGGAAAAAATTAAATGTAAAAGACCTAGGTCACACAACAGCTAGGCAGCCATAAGGCACAATGAATAGCTTTTGCCAGAAAACGGGTATTGAATCCTGCAACAGAGATAGATATACTACAGTGGATTAGTGATGTAAAATTGATTCTTGGAGCAGTAGCTCCAAGACTTAAATGACTGGAGATAATTTTGGGGTTTTTTTGGCTGTACGAAAATTGAAAGCTGAGTTGCAGTCTGGAAATAGGAAGGAGTGCCTGAAAGCCTGTATGATACAGGTGCAGAGCTGTATTCTGCTTTTATGCTCTTACGTTGATATTTGAAATTATAGAGAAGTTATAGCTATCTATTATAAAGAAGATTGAGAAGGTGAAGTCTTATTAAATGCAAACCTTTCAAGTGCAAACACATCAGCAATAAAGAATTTACTTCCCTTCCTCTGAAAAATTGGCACAAAAAGAATACATTTGCAGTAATGTTGAGAAAATATTTTCTTTAGACAGCATCAAAGAACTGTAACAATTCATCAGCTTCAAAATTCCAGCTCAACACTGCAGGCATAAAGGGCCAGATGATCACATCCTTTACTGATTGCAGTGATTAACATAACAGAAGTGATATTGTTAAACATTACCTACCCATTGAAGCATTTATTTTAACTAGCTTGTGTGGTTGGAAATGGTTTCCTCTGGATCTGCTGAGTGGACAAGTGGGGATTGTACGTGAGGGAACTGGGGAAATTCTAGGTCTTCCACAATGGGATTGTTACAGCTTGAAGCCCTTGAACCTCCTCCATCTTATAATACTGCATGCCAAATACCTGCTACTTTTATTTACAATTACTTTTTTGTACTTTATTAGGCAATTTATTATGTCAACTTTCTTTGCTATCTGGTTGTCATATGAAGGTGGGTAGTTTTCCAAATAAAGCACAAATCAAGAATAATCTAAACTAGATGCAATCACAGGATTTTGCAGTAAAACAAAGGGGTGTAAAATTGAGATCTTGAGGAACAGGATACACTGCAGACTGTAGCCTAGGAGGGCTAAGATGCCATTTTGGTAAAAGGCATGGAAAACTCATCCCTAGCCCTCACTTTGTGTAGTTCCATGTGCCTGAACCTGGCTACTTGTCTCACTTTGCTTCATTTCCATTCACACAAGTAGTGAAGTTAGATGGATTACAGTTTCTGTTGTTACAACTCTTTTTAGCAAATACATAATGTGACTACAGCATCAGCCTGACACTGCATTTCTTCATATGTGCTAATGATAGCTTCGAGTCATTTCATGAATCTTAAAGAGCACGGTTTCGAAAACTTCCTGAAAAATGATCAGAATACTTCATGAAGTAATAATTGTTCACTAAATGCACATGTAATGCAGCTTACATTTTGGTTTAGACCAAAAGTATGTGCCAAGAAACTCTTTGAGTAGAGTCAGCTTTGTTGCTGAGGTAAGGAACTGCATCACTGCTGAAATCTTACTTTTCTATTTTTTTTCATTGAAGATACTTTTTACCCCCAAGGGGAAAACAAGATCGTGAGATCTGTGAACTTTTTTCTCTGCATTGCAACATGAAAAACACTAATGTAAAATTTTGTTAAAACATACTCTTCAGATGTAAATGTTTTCCTCAACTTTGAAGGTTACAATTAATTATTAAAAGGCATAAAGAGCCGCTGTGTAAGGCACACCTAAATTATTGTTTCTAATTTGGGATTTCACTACTTTTAATCTTGACTCCTTTTCCACAGGCAGAACTTTGGGCCAGGTTTTCTTCAGACTGCAGAGTTAATGCACGGAGAGCAGCCACCCCCTGAGGTTCAGTATTCCTCCAGGGGGATGTACTCAGAGGAAATGCCATCAGTGGCACGGCCACGACCCATTGGAAGCACTGCAGGTACTCTACACTGAAGCTGAATATGCAGTAAAATAACTGAGCTTCTGTCTGTTCTTATGCAAGGTCACTATTAACACGTCATTCTCCTTCAGCTGCTGCATGTGATATGTGATCCTTGTCCTCAATGCCCAGAAAAAGATGATCACAAAATGAAGTTAATGTTACTTTTTGTAGGACCTTGCAGAAAAAGGAAGTGCATTGCCCCTTTTCTAGTATCTTACAAGCAGAGGTTATCACAAAGTAGATTTTCACAAAACCCCATTCTCTAAGAATGGAAAATTCCTTGGTTTAGAGATTGCGATGTATTCTAACTTTCCATTTTGAACTCCTCTTTTTGTGCTAAATGAACTAATTTTTGCATCCAAAATCAGCATGCTAAATAGCAAAATTGTTTAATACTTCTCTACACCTGTGTTTCTTATTTCTCTTTGTAGAATTGTATGCATTAAAGCAGTATTTCTTCATCTTAGATTTCTACTGTCCCACATGAAATCACCTTCCCTGATTTGGTTGAGGTAATTTTAGTAGCAGTCACCAATGCTATCATGAATAAAATGGTAACATCACAAGGCAGCTAAGCAGCAAACACTTCTAAGAATAAAATATTGTATTGCTATGCAAATGTTACAGTTAATTTTCTCCCAGATAAATATTTTCTTCCTGAAAAATATTGGAAATATGATCATATATCAGAAGCCCAGTTTTGATGGTTGCTCTCATCTCTCTGTAAATATTAAATGAATGAGAATAGCAGGAATGTAGTAACTATTATAGCTTAATGATGGTTATTTTATTCTCTGAGTCACATTATTATTTAAATGTTCACACTATTATTTAAATGTAAATATTTAAAGTTTGGAGGTACTTATATTTAGTTTTTGTCCCTCAGCATAATTATGTGTAAATACCAAACTTCTCAAATACTGGGGAGTTCTGAGAAAAAATAGGGAAGCGATCTAACTGTCCATCACATGAATCACACTGTTGTCCTTTTCTCCCCTTGTGTACATACACACAGTTTTATGTATCTTTGGGTTAAATGTGTTTCATTTCTAATGAATAAATAAAGTATTAATAGTAATTTTAAGAATAAAAATATAAATGAAATTTCCCTGTGGGAGACAATTAATGAAGAAGGAAAGCTGGCATGTTGTTACGTATCTCTTGCAATTAATGGTGGCAGCTATCCTTGCATATGTTTGAAAGCAGCGGGAAGGAGGGAAGGGAAGGAAGAGGCAAAAGGAGGAGGTTGGCTTTCAGGCTGGAAGGAGATACAGTGTGTTCTGACCTTCTCTTAGTTAAGGACAGCATGGTTTAATAGTTAACCCCAACGCAAAGCTGAGAGAAGCACACTCTTACCTAGTTGTGTATTTTATTCTTCAGAGTCACGCCACAGGAGGCAGTCTGCAGAGTTAGAGTCTTGCCAGTGTGATGCAAATAAGGTGTGCCACAGCAGCAAATGTCCTCTCTTTGCTGCTGAGTAATTGGCATGAAAGCATTGCCAGAGCTTTCAGTAAGCACGGTTTGGAAAGGGCTGGCATGTTTTTGGAACAAGTCCATGTCAGAGATGTGTGTACCTCAGTTTCTTTCAGTGCAGTGCCATGAAATCCATCACGTTCACATGAACTGCACAAAATGCACAAAACTTTCTGTCTTTATTCCACACTGACGGCCTTCTTTCTGCTGATTTTTATTAATTGCACAGAAACAGACCTCCATTGTCTTCTTTGTCTTCTGCTTCCAACAAAGTTTTATGTTATCATATGTCTGCCCTGCAAACTTGACTGTGTATGAAGATGAAAAAAAAACCCAATATTTGCTTTTAAGGTTCTCAGATACAGCACCTCACTCAGGTGGGAATTGCTAGCAGGATCGGAGGTCAACCAGTGGAGATCCCCTCAGGCAGAGCAGGGCATGCCCAGCCGGGGGGGCCAGGGTGGCCCCAGTATCGTGGAGAGGATGAATGTGCTAGGCGAGATGCAGTGAGTACTGTTACACATTTGCATAGTTTCCAAAGTAGTGATTGGTTTGGGTATTTTTTTCTTGCATTACTGTTTGGAACTTTCCCCCCGCCGGAGTACTTTTAGTTGCTTCTCTGACATTCTTTGCTTTGCTCTTTGAACCCTTGTTAGCTCTTCTGACTTCTGCTGGCTGTTCTTTCACCGTTGCTTCTCTAAATGCTTTCTCTCATTTTACCCTAACCTTTTTTTTTCCCTGCTTGAGGCCTTCACCCATTAATTGCAGTTCATACAGTTCTGTTTCTGAGCTCCAGCAGAGATGGATACTGCTTTCCATTCCTTCTTTGAAATATGCCTCTCTATTTTGCAATCATTGTCATTAGAAAGCATTGAATTAAATTGTCCCAGGCTACCATCCTATTTTATATGCATAAAGTTCTTTTATCTTCTGTATCAGTGCTAACAGCAGGAGTCAGGGCAGCAGAGAAAGGTACATACTTGCACATAATATTTGAGATGTTTCTAAACAAGTTACTTTCCTGGCCTAAGTCAGCAGGATGTGATAAATGAACTCCTTTACCTGTGTTGCCCAGGCAGCCATGGTGATTTCATGTTCTTGGCAGCTGTTCTTCCAGAGGTTGACATTTCTGATTCAACCAGATGTGTGAGGTTGAAGATAGTATATGGCCTTGCCAGGAGACAGACACTTGCCTGCTACCAGTCCCTCTTTGGTGCATTTGCATCCTGGGGCAGACTGGCCTGTGACAGGTTTATTGCAGTACTCCTGAGAGTGACACCTTTATGCTTCTTCTTTTGCTTCTTAGTTTAAACTATCTTTTTCTGGTTTCTTCCTTGAGGAAATAAAGTGGGATCTCCTCCTTTTGCATATTTAGGGCAGTGTGTGTTCACAATACTTGACGTTACTTTGCAGTATTGCATGATCATGACATAGCTTTGCAGAAAGGAAACACAGCAGTTTGGGCTTATCTTTAGATTTTGGTGAAATTGAGATGCCTCCACTTCAAATTAGAGGAGCAGCATGAAGTGTTTGAGAACTGGGTGCACTGCTTGATACTGTTCAAAAACTTCAGCTGTTAAAGCTGAAAGATCTGTTTCCCTAATTTAATGTGCTTTCTGTGCTTGAAACTGTGGCATTTGAATGCAAGATCATAATTTCAGTTTGCATCTAAAAAGAGCACTTGCATGAGAGATCTTAATGTCTCGAGTTCCATTTTCAGAGCCATCTCTGGGTTAACATTTATTGACCTTTCTTTACATTTGTCTCTCTTTTCTGAAAATGGCTTTTCTACATCTATGGGTGGATTCCTGTTCAGGTCCTTTAAATGCAGGCTGTTTTTCTTTCGGTTCATCTCAGTTTAAAGATTTCCTCGGCTTTGACAGAACTTTTTGCTCACTGGTTGCTGCAGTGATTTTTTTTCAGTTTGTTTTTTAAAAAAACAGGCAAAAGAAGGAGATAATGAACTAAAACTTACTTGAATTTGGTGTCATCCCGTTGTAGGAGAGCTCACGTATTGCCTGAACTTTCTTTTTCCTGTGAGCTTTTTTTTTTTTTTGAAAGGATTCTTCCCATTTTAAAAAAGACCAAAAAAAAAGCCTTGGTCTTGTAGCTTTCTGTAGTTAAATAATTACCTTCACAGTTTGGATTTTTTCGTAAGGACAGGGTTCTAAATTTGTCTTTCCTTGTTTCAGCAATGAGGCTTTACTTAATGATGGTCATGTTCCTTACGGTACACTATTCAATTGATCCTATGCAAACCTTGTCTTACTGTTCCCTCATTCTGAGCAAGTTTCTGAAATTAAACTCTGCATTTAGGAAGATTGAAATCTAGAGCATTCTTCTTGCACAGAAACTGGAGAGGGATCTGCATATGTCTTCCTGCAGTAGTGCTTTTCCTCACAGTCTCCTCTCCCCTTTATTCCTGAAGTCAATACCTGATTTTCTGCTGGAACATGACCTCTCACTTGTACCTCCCAGCCCAAAGCCAGTGTGCAGGGTGCCATCAATTCATGTTAATTCTCCATCCAGAAGGCCCAGTGCTCATCTGAGCACCAGAACAAATGAAGCCGTTCTTACAGATGGGCTCAGTGTCTTGTATGTCTGCCCCTCCTTCCACCACCTGGCATCACCTCCTATCCATCTACAGTCCCCTGGAGCTTTCCACTGTTGTCCCAAGACTTCCTGCAGGTTTCCTGTGTTTCCCCAAAGATACTCATACCCTTTCACTCTATTTTTCTTCTCAGCTGCCCACTCTAGTGTCTCTAAAAAATCTCACCAAACTTAGTTGTCTCTCAAATCCCCAGGATAGGCCCTGTGAGATCCATGCTGGCTAAGAGATCCAGAAGAGCACAGCCTAACTTGACTTTTATGCCACTCAGAAGCAGATTCAATGATAACAAATAAGGTTGTAACAAATCAGATAATGTCTAATTAGCTACCTCATTTTGTGAATTTTATGTATCTGTTCATACATTCATATATACACGTATGTCTGGGTATATATTTATACATCTGGTTCAGTTGAAATTGGCCAGAGTTCAACAGGTATTAAATGGAGATTAACAGATTTACACTTTCATCTCATAAATCTTCATTCCTTAAGAAGGACGATTCAATAAAGATATTTTTTCAATTGTTTCATATTGCTGTTAATTATCCAGAAGTTTCTAGATAAAAATATCAAATTTATAGATATTATATAGAACTATAAATTTTTGCATATATCATGTTATATAACATATCTGTGCAGTGTAAAGAAGTTTAAAAAACAGAAGAAAATAATTCAGCCTTTTTGCTCCTGTTATTTTGCTGTTGTAGGTTAGTAGAGGTTAGGTTTCTAAACCAATGTGGTTTTGAAATTTAACAGGCCTGTTTAATTCTGATGCTATATGTGAAAGCACAGAAACACACCCTTTTCTTTTTCTGAGATATATAAGAAAACCTTGAAAAACTTAGATATTCTTAGATATTTAAGAAAAAAATTGAAAAACAGCCACTGTGGTCATCAGACTCCCTAACTTCCATTAAGAAACCATTCTTACAGTGGTAATGTAGTGTGCAGTGTGAGGTAGGAGCTGAATCACATAGTGCCTTTTAATGTGAAAGTAATCTGAATATAATTTAAGTTGCTCTTAAGACTCATGTATCAAGGAGTGTTTCCTTTTAATATTTTTTTATGTCATCTCTTCTCTATAAACCCACAGAGTACTTGTCAGGTTTGCCAACTCTAGACTGCACGTATTAATTAGTTTCAGATTTCACTGCCAAATGAATACTTCTGAACAGTCAGGAGACCCATTCATTCCTTTCTGATACTGAAATCACCTCTCTTTTATAAGAAGTAAGACAGGATGTTACTTGGAAAACCTTCACCTATCATTCTTCTATTAAAGCTATTTTGCCCTTAATCTGTCTCCCAAAATTAACTGTATAAAGGAGGGGAGTTGTATGTGAGCTGCACAAGAGACCCAGAATCTATTATTAATTCTACTTTATACAAAATGGCTTAAATTTTATTCATTTGTATTATGAAAGATGTTAAGGAACTTGCTGCCATGCATTTTTGTGTTCCTGCACACCGCTGCCACTGTCACTCCAGGTCTCCCATACCCTTCCCAGGCTCTGCTTTGTAATGTCTTCCTTCCCCAACCCCTCACTCCCAAATCCTCTTCTAGCTGACCTTGCTGTCCTTTCTTCCTCCATCAGGCTGCTCTCTCTGCTACTCCTTAAGGCTTGTTCCCAGACAAAGGTAGTGCTCACGGACTTGTGGTGGCTGTGCTGAAAGGGGTCCCTGAAAGGGGATCACGTTGCTTTGCTCCCACCTCCCACCAGTCCTCTGTGTCCCGTGTTTCCTTCAGGCTGTCTCCCAGCCTTCAGCAATACAAGGCAAGAGGCAACACTTGCTTCAGGGCTGTCAGCTGGAATCTGAATTTGCAAAGTGTGCCTTGTTTGTGTCCATACTGGGAGTTGCTGCGGTCGCCTGGTGTACTGTAAATCCATGCTTTGTTTCAGTGTAAGCAGATTGTCTTGCAGAAGGATGAACCATAAACTCAGGCTTCTGTTCTCTGTCTCTTGTTTTGTTATAAAGTGTGTGTTACTGAACAAAGGCAGAATTAATCCCTTCCTGCCCTGAAAAAATGTCCCTAAGTTGGGATAGCGTTTTTCAGATACTGAGTATGGAAAAATCTAATCTTTCAAATCCAAGTTTTCTTCTGCTGCTTCTTCTGTTGACAGTGTTTTCCTGGGCACTGGTCAGTCACAGGGTCCTCAAAAGTGTACAGTCTGAACAGGCAAAGTAGGCAGGAAAAGGGAAGGTGGAAATTCTAGTATCTCTGCTTATAAATAGTATGGAGAAGTGGCAGCCAGGGAAAAAAGTGATTTGCCTGCTATCTTTTAGGAAGTTGATGGAAGTGAGTGATAAGAGAAGCCAGTTCTGTTGATTTTCAGTCCTGTGGGGTTTCTCCCCACCTCCTTCCATTTCAGTTCCTAAACATACTATAGATTGGAAAGGGGGTCTCTGAACTTGAGGCAGTCCAACAGTTTTGTGTAAACCTGTTGTTTTGTGCTCCATAAGAGACATCACTCATTCATGTAACAGAAGAGACGTTGCAGCAGATAGAAGCATCTCCATGTTGCTTTTCTCCCCATTCTTTGCCTTTTTGCTTTCTTGTCTTTTCTGGGATAATCATGTTTACTCAGAAAATACAATCATGGTTTCTCCCTTTTTCCAGATGCATATGCATGGACACCAAGAATATTCCTCCTCACCAGTATTCCAGATGCCAAGGACTTCAGCCAGGCAGCCCTCAGCACCTCCTGCTCAGCCTCCACACAACAGCCTTCAGGGCCAGGGCCTTTGCTACACCACCAGTTCCACTGAGGACCTCCAGCCAGGTCACTCCTCAGCCTCTCTTATCAAAGCAATTAGAGAAGAACTTCTGCGACTTTCACAGAAACAGACAACAGTGCAGAACTTCCATAGCTGATTTAGCATTCCATTGCAAATCTGCCAGGTATCTGCTTCCTATGGAAGCAAAGACTTAGAGGAAATCAGCAATGTTGTTCTCACAAAGGAAAGAACTTCCACAGCTCTGTTGACAGCACTCTGAAAAAATCAAAAAAGGCAACAAAATGAGAATAGTAAGGAGAGATGGGGGACAAACAGAGAAAATCATTGGTGTCATCACAAGTAATATTAATTAATCTGCTACTATTACAGTGCTCCTCTTCTCTCCTTACCCTCAGCTAACACATAAATAAAACCATAGGTCAAGACTCAGTACTCCAGCAACAACAACAAAAAAATGACAGGAACTATCTCCAAAATTATAGACTCCTTTTTTTAAGAAAGTAGGTGAAGTTTTTAATGAACTGAGATGACATTTTGCAAGAGATTACAAGTATTCTTATCTCTCCAGTGCTTATGGGGAACTGGTTTGTGTTGCTGTTCTGCAGGATTACAGACTGTCTCAACTCAAGGTCTTGAAGGTCCAGTCTCGCATAGGATTCACTTTGGTTGTCAGGAACAATGGAACTACTTAGAATAAAAGTCTTTATGAGTTACTTGTATTAAACTGGAATGATAGTTGTTACAGCTCTGTGGTTCCGAATGGAGCTACCCTCTGCACTCTTCCTTGTTTTCCTTCTGGTGCTGAAGCTTCAAGTGTTCCTTCAGCTTCAATGTTTGCAAAGTGAAACATTGGCCTTGTATAATTAAGAAAATATTTGTAGACTCATTCAGGCTGGAAAAAGAAAGCAAAGCATCCAAACAGAAAGGGCTTGGTATCTAATTTGTTTAAAAATTACTGAAAACTGGAAGGGGAATACTCAGCCACAGTTGAATTTGGGGAAATGTGTGTATATATCTGAAAAATCATATTTGCATACTAAATGCTCTTGCAAGACCAGCGATAAACTATTGCCACTCTGTAGTTTACTTTGTGGACAGAAACCAATCCAGCCTGACTGGTACAGGGTCACCAGCATTATGTTATAAATTGATGCCTAAATCATTGCTTATGTTTGGATCTGAATAATTTTAGTGGAAGTCAGTGACAGTTTAGAGCATTAACATAGGCTTAGATTTGCAGTTTTGAGACAGTTTCTATATTTATATTTCTTTCCACTGTCCCTTTGTACAAAGGGTAAGCGTTATCCCCATGGTAAGAATAGTACGTGCCATGGAACTGTTTGTTGCTGTTTTTTTCAGAGTTTTTATTTAAAATTAGCTATGAATTTACTAATATTGGCCATTGCATAACTGTAACTGACATAATACACACGGACATTTTGTTTAAGTCCCGATTGGTTGAAGTGTTTTCATTTTCAGGTCAGGGTGAACTACAGCCACTGAACAGGCACAGAGATGGAGGGCAGGCTCAGTGATGGTGAGGAGGCTTGGGAGCCCTACCCTAGGGCAGTGGGCAGCAGGAGAATTAGGTGCTGCAGTGCAAACACAAGCAGATGGCAGATCTCTGAGGAACAGAGATCTGCCCAAGAGAGCCCTGGGCAGCCAGGCAGGGGCTGCATTTGCCTCGCTTACTGGGGCAGAAATGGCCATGGTGAAGTACAGGTACCATAACACCGGTGTGGTGTGGTGGTCCTTGGCTACTACATCTACTCCTGGCTCCAGCACAGTTCAGTAAGGGCAGCATGACTAACTCAGACTGAAATGAAAACAGCTGGGAGGACATGGTGGAAAAAGTCCCCTCCATACACAAAGTGTGTCCATCATACTCGTGGCCAAAATGAAAACCTCAGTTGCTTGCTGAGGCAGGAAAAAAAGGTGGTATGTTTCCCCCTTTGCTAGGAAGTTCAGTTATTTTTCTGTTTACCTATGATCATCAAAATGCTGTATGAAGCTGTTTTGAGGGACTTAGAGTAATGAAACTGTGTAAATTAATTTCCAGTTCCCTGGCCTATGTGTAAAGTCCTCATGGGCACCAGTTGAGGTTTGAAAGGAATCAGAACACCAGCATGGTTGTAACAGCAGTACCAACAGATCACTATGATTTGAATTTTTTAAGTTTTTTTGTGTGATAATTCTAGGATATTTGTTTTCTGCCAACTTTGTAAACATGAATGTTGCCAATACTTCTGCAAAATGCCAGGTTTTGAAGAATCAAGAGTGTATCAGGTAGTGTTCATTTGGTCATTTTGACAGCACTGAAGACTGACTGTTGCTAAGTGTTCCCATTAAAACCATCTCTTTCAGACCCCATGTCCTTCTCCAGTTTAATTCTGTAGTGAGCTCAGAAACTGATACTTAAAATATTAGCACATTACTGTTACTTCATTTCAAGAAAATGTGGTCTTCTAGGAGGTAAATTAATTTTGTCTGGTTCCAGCTATTTAAGAACAGTATGTTCTCTGTGAAATGAGAGCTTTGAAATGTAGAGGTACTTAAGCCATTTCTTAATAATTTTTTTGCTTGTGATGGTGATGCTGTTGTGCAATTCTATCTTTTTATATTTCAATGTGTGTCATTCTTCTTTTCAGTCCTTAATCTTATGAAGAACACAGGACAAATATGTACTTGTAAATAAAAGAGGCTTTCTGATGAAGGAAACCCTCTTTAAAACTTTCAACAGGGTAGTAAAGTATAAGAAGTGAGAAAACTGTGTTTGGAAGTTATGTTCACAGATTGGCTGGAGACCTGATCCAGTGTCCAAAAAATTGGTATGGCCTAGTCTGTATCCTCATATGGGAAGAAAAGTAACACCAGTTACCAGCCACCAGTTCCAAGAATGGTGTTAACAAGGGAGATCCACACTTTTTGCAGCTAGAGGAGAAGCTGTTTTTTTTGTTTGCTGCAGAAGGATTATATGGAATGCATGTGCCAGGATGTGTATTTCCATTTGGCAATTCTGGGGGTAGAAGATCTTCAAGTTTCTGCATCCTCATGTGCTTGAGTTCTTCTGCCAGTTTTTTTTTTTCCATTGCCCTATTAAAAGGTGGGAGGGGGAAAACCAAACAAATCTTTTTTCCCCTGAAACTTAAAAGTATCCTATATTTAAGTATCTGTTGATGAATTCCTGGTTTCTGAACACATCGATCAGATGAAAAGTTGGTACAGGCACAGAAAGCTGTTACCAACTGTTGCATCCATTTCCATGACTAAACCATCTGGTTCATGGAATCCTCGGACTCTTCCCTTTCTTCACAATTTTCCTTGGCATTTGTGTTTAGTCTATGTTTAGTTTGGCATATAAAAGAACTTGGCAAGATGAAAGCTACATAATTGAGCATGCTTGGTTTCCTTTTCATGGCCAGAATGTTGACCTCCAGACTGCTTCTTGATTATTTTTGGAGCTTAGTGAAATGTTACAGTTATTTTTCATACACTCAGTGTGGAAGGTGGGGCGTGCTGCAGTACTGTAAAATATTCTCCACCAGGATGTGCCACATGGTCCTGCCAGTGGCTGTGGGCTTTTGACTCAGGCGAGAAAACCTTGCTTTTAGGAGGACCGAATTGCATAGGTGCTGGGCTGGAAGTGTTAAATATGGCCACTTTGGAGCAGTAAGTGGAATCTTAGTGACCCTTTGCAATGTACTGTACTTGCAGTGGTTTGAATTAGGCTTCTTTCAGTGGTTGGGGAGCAGCAGTGTCAGCCAAGGTCTGTGTGTATCACCCTGCACCAGAAGGCTGGTGTGGTGCTGGCTACCCTGGTATGATGCACATTGTTGGACACAGATAAATACACAGAGTGATCACCCAGAAGTGCATGTTCCTACCAAGCCAGTACCTCTAAACTGGACCATGAACAGCAGGGTTATGGCATTATCTTAGTAGGAGGCTGTGTACAGCAATCATAACTTCACAAGAACCACAACAGCTCACACTGTTGTTGTTGACTCATGGCTTGAAAACACATTTGATTGATTACATAAGGAAGCTGGGGGTATATACAAGCCCAAGTGAAGCCATCAGTTGTGTCATGTGAGTGGCAGTAGGCGGCTGAACTCACTTTTTTAACTTTTGTCTTCACTACATTCCTCACTTTTCCAGCTATCATGGTTTTTACCTCAAGGAAGAAATATGCATTTTCTGTTGTGTGCCTTAACTAGCAGTTCCCTGTAAACAGGTGCCAGTCCTTGAAAATTCCCTCTTTTGGCCAAGAGCTTTGAAGTGGCAAGATGAAGAACATCTGTGCCTTTGAAGTAGGGGCATTTTGTGGGCCTTGTTTTTGCCGATGCAGAGAAATAAATGGATTTTTTAAAAAAATCGCACCAGTTTGGTGTGTTCTGGATATGGACAGAAAGCTGGAAATTGATGAAAAAGGATGACGTCTGATTGTCAGAAGGCAGAGGGCAGCAACCAGCACTCCAGGACCACCTGTGCCTGTTCTGTAAAGAGAGATGAAATCTTAGGGATTCCCCCTGGCCCCAGTCAAGCAGAGTCCATGACAGCCCCTCTTTGCAGTCCTTCACCACTTGCAGTATTGGTTTGTATGGGTGAGGAACGTCTTTCATGAATGAGACTCCCACAGACAGTTCACCATGGCTGTGGAGTTGCTCCAGGACTGTTTAAATGTGCCTAGAGACAAGCAGCAGTTTTGAATCACTTAAATGTAGAAATCAAAATCCAGTTCCTTTTGTGGAGGTTAAGTTTTTCTCTTCCTGTTAGATTTTATTTAGGAGACAGGATGAGGATATATTCTGCTGTCCCAATAGACATGTTTCAGTGGGGGCAGAGCACGCTCAGCCTGTGACAGAGGACTGGGAGGTCAGATCCAAACATTGCTCTGCATGTTTCCCCTGGCTGCACCTGTATGACTTCCACTGGAAACCATGTAGTAACACGTATGCTTTGGAAAAATTAATCCTACAGATTCTTTGGTGCAGTTTGGGATGCACTTGGGAAGATGTTCTGGCTTTGCTGGACAAGTCCCAGGGTGAGTTTACTCACACAGTGTATGAAACTTGAGAAGCAACAATCCCATGAAGCTGCATTGCCTTTTAAAAGAGACTTTTCTGGAGTAGAGCTGCAGTCCCATGAATCCCACTGAAGACTGATAGATTAACAAAAGAAATTACATTATTTCCTAATGTAATTTTTATAAATAATTAAATTTATTTCCTAATACATGTGTATTAGGAAAATACACATTTCTTTGCACTTCATAATTTGTAGAGATGGAATACTTTGTCTTGATTTTGTGTTACTTTTTTGTGGTACCTTTTACATATTAAATAGTTTTTTCCTTTGTAATGGCCACTCCTGTTTAATTTAGAGTAGTTCTTACTCCATAACTGGAAGTTTGTTTTTAGGCTGTTACATCCAAACTGGAATAAGCTATCAGCACATTTGAACAAATGCTCTGAAAAACCTTTTGAAACTAACACTAAACCTCCTTGGATCCTTGACATGGTGGCTTTCAGGTTCACTTGCAGAAATCCTTTTATAACCATGTGTAGAGCAGGTGAAATGAAATAAGACTAAAGAGTTGAAAGATGAAAATTACTGGTTTACATTTCCAGATATACTCAAATATACACACTTCTTAAGAGCTCTGTAGTGTTCCCAGGAAGATTTCTCTAAAATTTCCATCCCAAGGCTTCTTGGAAGTCAGTTTCCTCATCCAAGCTGTTGGAAGGTTTTAGTGCTGTGCATGATTTAAAAGCAGTAGCTGCATATTGTTTGTGTTTCAGGAACAGCTTTTTTGTATTCAAGAAGAATTAATGCTGTGTTATATTTGGGAATGCACAGCACTCTTTTCATCCTATAACACAGATCTGAAACTTGACTAAAGAAATAAAAAATTTAAAAATATATGATGATAAAAAAGCAGAAATCTTTTATCCTTTGACTTATGGAAATAGGAGAAAGAGTTGTGGATTTGGTACTGCCAGTAGTAATTCAGCATAGTCACCAAATATGAAATAGTTCCAGTTCAGTGCAGTACAGGTGATCTGAGCATCCACAAACTTCTGAACTGATTGCTGGATTTGTGTCCATGCAGTCCTGGATAAAAGGGTTTCAGGTAAGTTGCTTTGTATTTTGCATGGAACACTCCCGGACAATTTCCATGGATGATTCTGATCATCCATGGAACAATTATTTCTGTCTTGGGGCTAGATGGTGGCACAGGAGTCTCCTGTTTTGAAGATTTGTAGATGTGCAGCCATGTATTTACATTACTGCTGCATTCTCCTGCACTCCACTGCTGTGTGTAAGAAAATTTGCTAGGGTGCTGGGAAAGGTGCTCTTCTTATTGCAGAGTAGAACTGCAGTGAAGTTACAAGAAGTTTTTTGTCACTTCCAGCAGACAGCATCACTGACATAACTGCCTACAATAATCTTGCTCTGCCAGGGAGTGCCCCTTCCTGCAGCTGAAAGAGCACTCAACACTAGTGCCAATAGGCATTATTTAGTCTTCTCAAGGAGGAGCTGACCTCTCTTAGCTAATGTTGTCACGTCTGTATAAGATGTTAGCATTGCTCAGCTAAAGCACAGTGCTCTCTTTATGTATTTGAGCCCAGAGGGTTGCTATGTTGGAACTTGCATATTTTTTAACTGATCTTACTTACGTACACAATGTGTTGAAAAGCCGTGAAGGGGGAACAGTCTAGTAGAGGTGGGGCTTCTCCCATTTAGACAAAGCAGACAGAGCTGTGGAAAACCTGAAGAAGTATTTTAATTGTTGCTCCAGAAGTCACACTGTCAAGGTCATAATGTCAAATTGGACAGGAAAAGTCACAAGTCTCTTACAGCTGTTTTTTGTTTTTCCCAAGTAGTTTGCAGACTTGGGAGACAATAGTGTATTGTTCAGGTCGTGGTTAATTTATGGATGGTTATTGCAAAATTAGGAGATGGAAATTAGCTCATTGAACATGTTTGACTGTAGGGCAGAAACCAGTAGTGAGCTTTGAATTCTACCACAGATGCCACAAAATTAGCAGAATCTGGAGTGTAAGGATAAAAGAAGGTGATTGCTTCACAAGAATGCCTATATTCCATTCCGTGGCAGTATTTTATGAAAATAAGTATTTGAAATCCTAGTTTTTGTAATGACTTTTATCAAAATTCATATGGAGTCCCAGCACAGAGCACCTTTTCTTATGAATTTAACCTCTGTCTTGTCTGTGTGTGTCATGTGAGTAGGGAGCCCAGATGCTTGCCAGTTTTCATTCCTCTAGTGATTTGGCAAAGTGTAGTCATTGTAAAGTGCAATTGCTTAATATGTAGCTCATTCACCAAAACCCCAAGGATCAAGGCAGTGAGTAATGTGAGTCATTATCAGAGCAGTGGTATCTGAAAAGAGGAAGAGCCATGCATCAAGTTCCAATTCATTTAGTCTCAAATTCAGAATTGTTTAAAAATCAGTAGTTGGATGTGATTGTTATTATCTCCAGGCAAATTAAAGAAGTTACCTTCAATGCTGTGCTACTGCTTTTCTCCTTTGTTATTAAAAGTGCTGCTACATATCCCCTGTTTGTCTGAAACACTTGCAGACCAGTAGCTTTCCCAGGTGCCATCTGCATCTCCCTTCCTTTTCCAGACACTACATATCTTCATGCCTGAGATTCAGAAACTTGGTGCAGAAAATAGGAAGAACTCTGCTGATATGGTCAGCAGTGCTGTGGTTCAAATTGGTGAATTTTAGTCACACTTTTTTTTTTTTCCAGCCATCCAGGTTTCAACAATTTTCTTGGTTTTCTTTGTACTAAATAATAAGAGCTGGGATAGATTTTTTTTCTCCGTCTCATTCCAGTGAGGAACTTTTTGGTCCTGGACAGACAATAAATATGAATGACTGGAGCATTAATATTTCCATCATCATCTGGAGCTATCACCTTACTTTTTACATGTTTGGAGATGTGCAAGTGCCTACACCAGTTCAGTGCCATGAGGTTGTATGTAGCAGTCTGATGGCATCCAGCTTTAACACAAAAAGGATTTATGAATGCTGAAAAATCAGTGGTTATGCTTTGCCTCCAAGGTTTGCTGTGGGAACAAAAATGACAGGCTTCCTGAATTACAGTGAAAAAACCCCAAAGAGCAAAACAAGGCACGTGTTGGATGTTTGTGTAGCTCCCTTGAAGTCAGCAGGGGTTGGACAGCCTTGCACTGGTTGGGATCTACAATGAGAGGTATTAAAACGTGAGTGATATTATTAAAAGCATGAAATAGTACACAGTAAATGAGAACATGAGTCTGCAGCTCTGCTCATGGACCACTTTTATAAGGCATTGTACTATACAGTCATGCATATTTAACTTGTGCATTTGTATGTTTAATTTGTGCAACAAAACCAGACCACAGCCTTCAACTGTGATTCAGTTGCTCTTAAATGAGGGGTTGTAACCTACAACCAGTGCTCCTGTGTGTTCCCTGGCTAAAATTAGTCCAGGAAATGTAACAGCAGACTACAGATTATCTTTACATTTTAGAAATCAAGTATGTTTAATCCATTTCTGCCTACTAATTTCTGTCCTCATATCAATTCTCAAGTCTTTCAGATGCAAATTTTTAAATCAGTATTTTCTGTAACTGGCTAAGCCCCTGGAACACAAGCAACAACATTAGGGCTTTTCTCCTTTTGCTGAATGGGTTATCTTTCATTGTACTTGTGATTGCCCATAGGATCAGTACAGCACACAATGTGTACCTCACAGTCCCTTTAAAATACTGCTTTGGGGTTTGGCCTTGTATTATGTAGAAACAGATAAGATGTTTACATTGATAGCCTTGGAGCCTGTGGAGCTCTGCCACCTTGTTGAGGGACCCCAGACACAACAGTGAACAGCAGTGCCTTCATGAGATTCATTACAGGACTGAGTTTTCCTGAGTGATTTCATCAAATTACTTGAAAAGAAGCAGCTGTAGATCAAACCTGACAATGTCAGATGTTGGAGTAGGTGATGCAGGAAGAAACAACCCTGTTATATTAGGTCAGAGGTTTACAGGTCACTGATCTAGAAAATGTATACATTTTACAGCAGAAATTTATCTGTGAGGTGTACTCCATTTTTATACCTAATTTTGTGGTGACTTGGGTATCACCTCTGAACACAGGCACACAAAATCCTTGAGGGCACTACAATATATTATAAAATACAGGGTTTTTTCCTTTTCTCCCCCATTTGGTTGAGCTGGGAATGCTAAAAGGAAAGTGCAAGAAGCAAAACCTGAGTCTACTACAATCTTTGAGGGTAGCTGCACTGTTTTGGGGAGTGTGAAGAATGAGCAAACTGTGCTTCTAAGGGCAGACTTTAGGAAGCCCCACAGTTGCCCAGTTGTTGTGCAGCTCTTTGTGGCTGTTGCTCTCATAGGACATCTAGAACTTTTATCACATGCTGAAAACTCAGACATGAAAAAGCTATGAGACACATCCCCTCAAAGATGAAGAGCAGTGCCATATCCAGCAGGCACTTATGTTCCCAACTGAGAGGGAAATGCCCATCAGAAGAGATCTGCAGAAGGTAGACATAAAGGCAGTAAGTGGAGATTTTTTCACAGTATCTTTCACATTGCTTTCAGACCAATTAATATTTTCTGTTATTAAAACTAATATAACAGGAAAAATTATGTATGTGGGTAGAAGATTTGTAGTACTTGAGTGATTGCAGTGGATTGACTGTCAACTCACTCTCTTTACATTTTGGTGTTGAGTGAGAGCCCTTTTTTTCTCTAAGTCTGTACATAAATGAGAGGGACTTGGTTGTTTGGGTTTTTGTTGAAAGAAATCGAGTGTCTCCAACACTGAGATTTGTTGTGTGAAAATTACTTTTGTTTTAATTGCTGTATATTGAAATGCTGAGAATTAAGCCCTTCCCTTTCAAAACTTACTTTCCTGACATGGACATCTCTGTTCAGCATTTCACCCTGAAAGGATTTTTGTCTGAAATTATAGTAGTGATAGGGAAGGATGTATTTTCTTTCCTGTGTCTTAACTTGTCCCTGTTCCTCTTGATGGGGGCTAGGTGATGAGGGACAACTGGCCATCACTTTCAAGTGGCCAAATTGTCCTGATCGAAGTGTTAATTGTGCCAGAATCATCTGGAAGAGTCTTAAACTGATGTCTGTCATTTCTCACTCATAAAGTTACATACTGATGAGCTGATGGAAGAGTATAATTATTTCTAGCAGAAAAATATCACCAATGGTGCTTTTTAAATTTATAAGTAACTTTTTATGTTTCATTTCAGTTGATCCCCAGCAGGTTTGCTAACCTTGTGTAGGTCTAGGTGGGTCTAATTCTGATTTATTGTTTTAGTAACAGACAGAAATAAAACTGGTGCAACTGCACCAAATCAGAGTTTGCAGTGAGGCAAACCCTTCTGCATTAATATGTCTTCTGGGAATCCTATTTCTAACAATTTATGAGACTTATGAAGACATATAAACTGGTCAGTGAGAGTCTTTCAATCAATAAGAGTGTTTATTATCATCTCAGATAAATAGGAACAGTTTTGTGCATGAATTGGATATGGGAGTTTAAACCTGCTTGCCACAGTTCAGCTTGGCTTAGTTTCTCAGGCAGGTGGAAGCTGAATAAATACAACCAACATTCAATTCCTGCAACACAGTTCATATCTAAATGGTTCTGGAAAAATGAATTTTACTTTCAAACCAGCCCAAACGATCCCTAAGTTTCCATAAGAAAGTCTTCCTATGAATCATTTAATAGACTTTTTAATATCATAGGTTATTGAGTGAGAAAGACTCAATAAAGTAATTTAATTATTTAACTTAGTGATGCAACCTGGCCAATAGTTTAGTAATGCCTCTGGTAATGTTGATGCTACAGAAAATAGCTTTATTTGCCCACTTTCTATGTCAAACCCAAAGGTCATGCACCAGCTTGTCTCGGGGCAATGTGCTATAGGCTGGTAACTGGTCCTTCAGCTTCTCCTGCTGCTGCTGTGCTCATGAGAGGGCTCAGGGAGAAGTGGGGGTTTTTGCACCATGGCACATATGTGGTGACTTGCCTGCTCCACACCTTGGCTGGCAGCTCCAGCCTGCCAAAGAGGATGAAGCCTCTGCAGCTGCCCCGCTTAGATCTGGCCTTCTTTAGCTGAAGGTGTTTTCCATTTCTTTTTTGTTTCTTAGCAAGTGTTTGAAATACTTTGTCAGTCTGCCTGCGCCTCGCTGCTCCCCAGTGCTGCCGTTTGCTGGCTTGCTCTGCTTCAGGCCACCAAGTATTTGGGTTCATCAGGCTGGAGTTTCAGGATCCTGTCCATGCAGAGCAGGATGAGAGTCAGAAACCAAAGGCTCCAGCCGACGGCCGCTGTGATCCACCCGTAGTCATCCATGCCCAAAGGGCAGCACATGGCTGCTTGCCTGCAGAAGTTCACATCTGGTGGAGGAGAAGTGAAGTGAGCTCATGGGAGGCCAAGTACGTGACAGGTTTCCTTTACTAGAGAAGGCAGATGACTTCTGCCCTATCACTCTGCCTTGGCATCTTTCCCCTAAACCTGGCTTTTTACCTGGTGGAGTAGTGGTGGGATCTCAGGTTCTTTGGGGCTAGCTGTTTGGGAAGGACCTGGTAGGGCAGGGGAAAGAGGCATTCTTGGGAACCCATATAATGCCTACAGGCAGTCTGGCAGGGGGCTTAAGGACACAAATTAGCTATCAATTAGTCTGTTCAAAGCTATGAGTCTGTCTCAATGTACCTAAGATATCATACCATGACAGGGGAGAAGTCTTAGAAATGCAGCCTAGAGGTTGACCCACAATGGAAGACTTGAGAAGAGATAAATCCATTTCCAGGACAGCCCCTCAGTCACTCATCACCCAACTTTAACATGTATTAATGATTTATGAAGACTTACTAAGACATGGTGGTTCGTAGTCAGTTGTTGAAACATTGGAGGTGTCTTCAGCTGCTGCCAGAAGGAAAGCAAAGGAGATAAGGTAAGTTGGATTAGAAGAACGATGTTTGGCATCAAGCAGGAAAATCTGAAAGCCATTGGCCTTGTAGAGGACTGTGGGATGGAAGCAACTTGAAGAAAGTAAGTTCCTGCCTCTAAACATTGCTGCATTAGGATATGCTTCCTTATCCTACCACTTTTAACACCAGCTCCAGAGACCTGCTCTAGCAGCATCCCTCTGGAGCAGGTGAATTACTGCACTTCTGCCTGGCTGAGCCATTCTCTCAGAGCTCAAATTAACCACTCCTTGCCCAGGCTGAAGGGGCAGAATGAGCAAGCACCAAAAGGGAAGACATTCAGTGGCATGGAGAGATCCATGGCCAGCAGGCTGTGCCTCAGCCTCCTTTTGCCCTTAGAAAAATCCCAGGGTGCACAGGAGTGGCAGAGCTGAAGGCTGAGCCCACCTTTGGGGAGCCTCAGCAGGTTTACCAAGGCCCCAGTGGGGAGCTTTGGCTTTGCTGCAGGTCGGAGCATCTGAATCTACTCTGGCTGGACTCCAGTTCATACCAGCATGGTAACCAGCTCAGGTTGGAAAATACAACATCCAGAAATAAGTCATGAGGGAGAGAGGCCTGGAGCTTTGGTTTTGCCTCGTTATCCTGCTTACTACCCAGAATCAGCACACACACACAGATTGACATAACTCTGTAGCTGGTGTCCAGCTCTCCAAATGTGCACATGGTGTCACAGGTCAAACCCTCCTTAGTCCTCCTAATACTGTCTTGCCCCTGAACCTCAGCGTGCTCCCTGCAGCACTGCAGGATCAACCAGGGCAGCAGCAGGATGCCTGCAGGGGTAAAAACACAGGCTGCACTGGTCCCTGTGCATCAGCACCTCTCTGTCCCCTGCTGCAGAAGGAAGAGAGTCAGAGAAACTCCTTCCTGTGCTGCCATGAGCAGCATAGTTCAAGTTCAGCCAGGTAGAGTATGTCCTGCACACACAGATGAAAAGTGGCGTGGGAAGACTCCAGTAGTGAGGACTGCTGCATGGAGAAGCTCTAATATGCTGCTGGTCCACAGACGTGGCAGAAGCTATGAGAACTATTTCCAGTCAAGCCATCACTCTGAGCTGGTCATTTGGAATGTAGCAGAGAAAATCAGCTCCAGCTTGATTTCATCAAAGACTGCAAAACAATAGCTCGGGTTTCGTTTCAGCTGAGGAAAACAGAACAGAATAAGACACATTTGGCCAAAGATTTGCTTTGAGTTTGGTGTTTTCCAAGTAACAATAAGTAAACTGAGGTTGTCCTGTGAGACATGTTCCCCTTGGGGCCACCTGCTGTTACCTAGCTCTGAGGTTTTTTTTTTTTTTTTTTACCTAGCTCATAAGCAATACCAGAGCTTTCCTTATGGTCTCTGCCATGCTCATAGTGGGCCCCTGGGCAACCTGCTTCAGAGAAGCGTCTGAGTATTCTCCATTCTTTCCCCATTCTTCTGTCCGACTCTCATAGGATTTGCAGAATGACCTTGGCCAAGCCTGTAATTTGTTTTCTCAGTTAATAAGTACCTCACAGAAACACTGGGAAGAATCATTAAAACCTGCATATGACCTGTGGAAGGAAATACTGCAGAATGCCGAGTGCTGGTTTGTGTTTTTAGATCTTGCAGCCCAAAGTACAGGCTGTCAAAGCCCATCTTTAAACAGCTGGCAAGTCTCATTTGCTAATGATATACAATAGCCTGGTGGGAAAGGAGCAGCTCACAGGTCTCATTTACATTTAATTTTGGTTTCAGGCAACAACTAAAGTGGCACCAAAGCCAAATTTTCTGTAAAAAGCTTGTAATGAAAGTTAAATCAGAGTACAGTGATCCTAATGGGTGATATTGCAGGGGGTCCTATGCCTCAGCAAGCAGGAATAGGCCAAGTAACTGTGGCTTCTGATTCCTTGCCGTTCAGTGGGACAACCTGCAACTCAGTCACATTTACATTGGCAAAAGAGCAGCCCTTTATGGTGATGCTGTGATCTGTCATCCAGTAATTCTGATCAGCATTCATTAATTCCAGCTCTTTATACTTTTTAGGTGAAGCGAGTGCCCCTTTTTATTTTTAAAGACCAAATTACCATCGGTGGGCAATACATGTAGGTATTGAGAGGAGCAGAGGAAAAGGGCAGGGTATCAAAACTGGAGCATAAGAGAAGAGAAATACCTGCTGAGCAGGAATCCCAGAGAACAGCGTTGAGGAAAAGCACAACGAGGGCTGCCCAGGGCTCACAGGAGAAGTACTTCATGCTGAGGGTCCCACTCCCACTCGAGTGTCCACACAGAGCAGGTCGTAGTCGCTGGCAGATCTGGTGCAGCAAACCCTCGATGAGCTCAGAGAGCTGCTGTGCTGAGCAGAGGGTGGAGCAAGGGAGCTTCCTTGCTGGCAGGACACCTTGAACTTTCCTGCCAAAACCAGGTGAAGAAAGAGCAGGGCTCTGACCAAAACAGCTTCAGTGGGAGGTGGATACCAGGAGGTGGCTCCTGAAGGTTAAGCCTGAAGGTTTCTCCCCAGGATATGCTGTAGCTGGAAGGAGGACAGGCTTCCAGAGCCAGGCTTTCCCAAGGGTCCTAGGCAGCTTCTGTCTTTTGAGTCTCTTTTTGGTCCTGTGAAGATGGTTTAATAGAGCTGGAAAGGAGCAGAGGATTGGAGCAGAGGCTTTGTCTCCCAGTTTGGCTATTTTTTTCTGCATGTTCACTGGCTTGACTTCTGCTTTTTTGGAATAGCTTTCTGGAATCCCAAAAAACAGCAGCCTTAGGTCTGCTGCTGTTCTTTCCCTGTGAGCACAGCTCTCTCCCTGCCTCAATCACCCTCTGCAAAGTGATTCTGGATAAGATATTTTTTCTTCTCTGGTGGCTATTGCACCACCTCCTTGAGATGTGCATAGCAGAAACTGAGCCCTCCTGCAAGCATAGTTCTGTCTGCAGACCAGGAGGGTTGACAGAAAAAGTTATGCTCGCTGGAGATGAGGAATTTTTCTGCAATCCTGGCTGGAAAAGCCACCCTGTAAAGTGCATGTGGTGTCCTTCTCTGATGAGCAACACACTTTACTGTTCTTCCCCAGGCTGTTGGCTGTGCTTACTCCTATCTTTGACATGATGATGCCCTTATTAGAGAAAACATCAGACATGAAATCAGGCAGAAATGCACTGGAAGAGGTGAGCTCTGCAGGGAGCAGTTTGCTGGCGCTCTTCTGCAGTGGTCTCTCATGGCTTTGAGTGCTCATGTTGGAAGAGATCTGTCTGGTGCCTGCTGTGTTTTGCTGACATCTTAGGGGAGGCACAGGGCAAGACATGGGGGGCAGCAGTCCTTGTAGGATGGAGAGCATTTAACAATTTTCTCTCTTTTCCCTTCCACATGGCTGAAACCCACAGGAAAGGACAAAACAAGCTTCCCACATGAATACCACATGAATACTGTACACACCAGGGTACCGCTCTGCAAAGCTATGAGGTTGATTTGGTCTCCTTTCATTTAAGAAAAACCTTGAAAGCAAAACCCACATGGGTTTAGCTCTGCCCAGTGTTTCTGTGGGGTGAACCCACATGTCCTCACCACCAAAAATGTTCTGCTCCCACCTGTCTGTGTATCTTTCCAGGATGCATCAGGACAAGGCAGCCAGATGTTCCCTCAGAGGGGGAAGATCTCTCACCACAAAGGTAAGCCACAGGTGAAGGCAGGTCAGATGAGACGGCCGTGTTTACCCACCCTGTTTTCATGTCAACACGCCACCAGTGCTGGCAGACTTGGAGCTGTGTTGGCTGGTCTGTGACAGCCACCTCCTGCTACTGCTGGGATGCACAGCCTCGTCCTCCTGTCCTTCAACTGACACCTGGGGTGTGGCAGCAGGCCAGGGGTGTGACCCCAGCAGCCACTGCTCTTGGCCTCAGTAGACAAGAGTCACGATAGGAGAGATGGTGTAAAATGATCAGAGCTGCTTGAAATTCACCTCTGGGATAGTTTTCATCTCTGTCTCAGTGTCATCTCAGTTTCAGTGTCTTAGTCCATTTGTGGAGGTTGCCTTTAATTTGTATATTTTTCTGAGCGACCTGTTGCATTAAAACTAAACCTCAGGTCTTGAAGTAGGAAAGGTCCTCTGCTGTCTGCCAGATTCACCTTTCCCTTCTGAATTTCTCACCTTCTGCTCCCACTGAAAATTGACCTGGCAATTAATTTTGCAAAAGTAAATGAATTCAGAAGTGTTCTGTGCAGCACAAAATGCTTGAGGGGAAACAAAAAGACAAAACTGCTCTGCTATTGCATGCATGATTCTATTTTTAATGAAATCTCTTTTGAATTTTAGCTATTAACAAAATACTCTTTGTCAGCTTGTAGGCAAATGTCCCCATTTCTAGGGGATGCTAAAAATGCATTTGCACAATTAACATAATGTGTTTCTTTTCTTTTCCAAAATGTGTTCCCTCTGTGGCTCAGAAAGGGCTGCTCCAAAGTCTCCTGAAGCAGAGAACAGGCTGCGCTTGGCTTCAGTGATTTTTGGATCAGGTTGGAAATGAAGGCTTTGATTGATAAGTTCAGACACAATGGCAGCCCTGCAAAAATCATTTCCTGACACAGATTTGGAATTGTTTCATTTCTTCTTTGTAACACGTTTATATTTCAGGGTTGTGACTGCCCAAAGAGCGATAAGACACTCCAGAGCCTTTCCCTAATTTCTACTCCCGTCTCCTTCCATGAGGGTACCCTGGCACGTGAGACACAACTGCAGGCCCTGCAGGGATGCTGCTTCCTTTCCTTGGGCTCCCATTTTCATGCAGTTCTCAAGACAAGACTGTTTACTCTAAAATTAGATACTTCCCCAGCTCTCCTCTTCTTCCACAGTGCGTAGGGCTGCTGGGCAGCTTTCACTGATGGTTATGGAGGAGGAAATATCTACTGTTCAGTAGATTTTGTGCCACAGAGAGCTTCATGGCTAAGATTCTCTGGTGCCCGAAGTATTGCCCTTGACATGTCACTCTCTCACTCACTCACTCTCTCACTCAGTCACGTGGGGCTCTCAGAAAGTTATTACCTTTATCACACACACACACACACACACACGCACACACACACACGCACACACTCACTCTGTGTGTGTGTATACATATTGTGTTTACATAGGCAACTGGTTTATATTTTCCATTCCAAATCAACTCTGATTGCTGCTGCTGCAAAAAAAAAGCTCAAAATCTTATATCTGCTGCCAATAAAATGTCCCTCAGGGAGGAGGCAAATTTGTTTGCTGTCTTCATGGATGTGAAAAAAAAAAGCCATCTAAGATAAAGCTACCTGTGAATGGGGGAGGGGATTGATTTTTAAAACTCAGACAAAAAAAGTCAAAACCACAAAGGTTTTACTCTTTAAAGAAAGAAGGGGAGAGGGGATGTGTTTTCTGTCACACAGAGGAAAGCAATTCTAGGATTTTGGAAAGCCACACAACCCTGCCTTTTGTGTTCTCCAGTCCAGGCTGGGGTTGGTATTAGACAAATGTATTAGATAAATGTTGAGCCTGTGGCTCTACTGTGACCCCATGCTGTTCATCTGGAGCGCAGTGAGAGGGCTCAAGACCAGCCAGCAGTGAAGGGCTCAGAGAAAGGCTGCCTTCAGCTCGCCCAGGCAGAGCTGCCTGCACCAACAAAGAGCCCACTGATGGGGCTTCTCCAAATGCCTCATGGCCAGCCACGATCATCTCATCTGCATTAATAGGATTATTATAAAATAATATTCTTACTTCCACATGCCAGAGGCATGAAATAGGATATGCTTTATTCTTCTCTCCTCTCTGCTTCTCACCCGGAAAGGGTGGGGGAAGGGCAGCAGAGACAGCTTCATCTCTGCTCACTCCCTGGCTAGCAGGATGGAGCAGCCAGCTTAGTGCAGCTTGCTTTGGTGATGAAGTGTGCTTTGGGGGCCCTTTCTGCTCCCCCAGCCCCAACAGCTTTTTGAGGAGTACCTGAGTGTAGCTATGGGGCTGAGTAAGTGCAGCAAAGGAGCAAAGAGGAAGCAAAGCCTAGTGCATCAAATGCACACAGGGGGAAGAATGTGCTGTGATTCAGAGGTGAGGGGAGTAGCCTGAGAAGCTGTTTCATTTTGTTGTGTCAATATGTACCAGTTTGGAACTGAATGATGACTCCTGTTGTTTAGTATCACTGCATGGGCTGGAAGGCAAAGTCCTTCCTTTGCCACACCAACTTCTCCACAGCCCTGCATGCCAATCAGATGGTCAATGGCAGTGACTTCACATCTGCCTTATCAAGGAAATTTCCAGTTTCCTGGCAGAAGCTGCTTTAATCCCTTTACTGATAGAGAAAGCAGAGCTGATGGTGGGCAGTGGCTGGTCCAGGAGAAACACAGCGCATCCAAAGGGGGTGGGGTCCTGGGGAGCCCCACAGCCAGTTCATCTGGGGGGGTTTGCTGAGAAAATGCATGTTTTAGGCCTACCTGTCAAAAGTACCTTGTTATTTCTAATATCTTTTTGGATCAAGTTTGAGACAGCTGGACTTGAGAAGTGGCAGGACCCTTCTCACCAAGCTGACTTTGTGAAGTGGGGCAACTCTTAGTTGCTTTTGAATAGAAAACCCCTGTGCTGGAAAACCCTCTGCTGTTGCTTGTTTTTTGGCAGTGTTCCCATGGATTAACTAAACCCTTTGGCTTGTTGGGCCAGGGTTCCTGGGTACCTCCAAAAGAACAAGTCTGAGAAAGCATTTCTTTAAGGGTACTTTACAATTTGCATATAGCCATGCATTTTCATTAGTTCTTCTTCTGAGATGAATTTTTCCTTCTGAGTGCTAGATTTAGTAGTGCCCCAGCCAGCCTTTTTCAAACCCTGCCTCATCAGTGGGAGATAAGCCATTGATTTTAGGAAGGGCCCAATTTCTCCCTGGAATCCTTGCTTTAGAGGCTGAAGTGGCAGAGAGTCTACAAAGCCCCTTTTACCCCCTAGCATTTGTTATGTCAAGGGGTGGGAATCAAGTTCCCTGTCAGCACTGTCCCCGGTTAACAGAGCCCCTGCCCTCCCAGCCCTCTCCCTGCTCTATCGCTCTGCCCGTCCCGCTGCGCCAGGAAAATCATTAATCTCCCATTGTTTCCCTGGCCTTTCCCAGACTGCCTTCAGCGAGGAAAAACCAGCGAGCAACAGCGCACAAGTTTTTCTTCCACCTCGCTGGCCGCTGCCCCTCCATCTGCAGCTGGCAAATGGAGTGTCCGCCCTGCGACACAGCGGGCTCCCGAGGCTCTCTGCCTTCGGTGGCCGGGGCGGTGACAGCCGGGCTGTCCCGTCTGTTGTCAGTCCCAACAAGCCGCGTGCTGCCACAACACGCCTGGCACAGCGCTGGCACACACGTGGTGACGGAGCCAGACAGCGCTCGGTGCCGTCCACCCGGGGAGTGGTGTTTTGGGACGGAAAGGGTTTCCCTTCTCTGGTCCAGGCCGGTTCTGACCTTAAAAGCAAAGGTTTGCCGTGGACGGGACATTTGGCCAGGGCTGCCCTCCCCTCCCGACGCCACTGCAGAGCCCTGCTGTTATTGTCACCTGCGGACGGACACCGGGCGAGCCAGGGGACAGCTCGACCCTGCCCTGGGAGCGGGGCTGACGGAAAAGAGTGTGGCTGACAGGTAAAGCCAGGGGACACCTCCTGCACTTCTGCACTTCTGGCAGCAGTTCCCAGCGCTGCGCCCTGCCCTGCCCAAACCCGGAGCGGTTTCAGGCATTTTAATGGCAAGAGCGGCGGCGGGG
>QUSF01000028.1:8393412-8488520 GCA_003676055.1 Chloebia gouldiae
CTCGCCCGGTGTCCGTCCGCAGGTGAGAATGGCAGCGGGGCTCTGCCGGGGCGGGGGGGGGGGAGGGGGGTTGTGGAATGTGAGGGATTTCTCCATTAACTGCTTTTCTGCCAAAGGAAAAACTGGGGGAAAAGGAGAGTAGGGAAGGGGGGAGGTGATTTTGACAGAAGCATTGCTGGCCAGCAGGTGCTTTTGGGCAAGCCTCCTGCATCTGTAGGAATAATTGAGGGGTGAAAGCTCTGCCTTTCTTGGAGTAGGTATTTCTTTCTTTCCAAATCAACATGAATGTGAGCTTTTGGAACCCTGGCTTCGGATGGTTTGGAGCTGCTTAATTAAGGTCTTTCTAAATATTTTATTTCAGTTTTGTTCTATTATTTCTAAGGATTTAGCATTTTTTTAATGGAAGCTAACTGCAGATTTAGAAATACAAACTGCTTTAGATTATAGTTTCTTCACACTTTCAGTCTAAATAAATTAGGATTGGTCACTTTTTAATTTACTTACCACAGATTTACTTTGCATGAGTAGTGAGTCTCTTGCAGCTTTTGTCTTTTTCTCCTGTGAAAAATATAGTTTGCTCAAAAATCTCCAACCAAATTAAAAATGTATATATACATTGAAGCTGGCACATGATGATTTCTTTTAACAAGCTATTAGTTGTCATATATTGTATTTCCAGCATCCTAAATTTCCAAGTGAATGGATACAGAGAGTAGGGGAAGGAAAATTCCCAGAACATTTGAGCAAATACAGACCTGTGATTATCATGCTCCTGTTAAACAAGCCTTTAATATCTTGAAATGCTTCTCTTATATTTAAGATTAATCTTTTTGTATGTTATAAAAAGAATTTACAGAATCCACAATTTATAAAAAAAATGCTGACAGATAAGGTTCATACAGACAGAAGGGGTTAAAGACAATTAACTTGCTACCCTTCTCAACAAGTAGAAGTGAGGTTATGAAGGGATTTTGTTTTGCTATCTATAAAACATGCACTTGCTACAAAATTAAATGCATGCAAGAAGTGTATTTACTTGCATGTTTTTCTCTGGAAAAAGATAATTACTGTGTTTGTGCATGCTGATCAGTTAATTTTGTGTGATAACTAAAGAAAATTTCTATGTTCAGGTTATTCAAAGTAAATTATAATAAGCATAGAGATGAGAGGAAATTTTATGCAATGCATGTTATTTCATGTATCTTGTTTTGAAAACAGTCTTTTATGGGGAGAAAATTATTTTGAAATCCTAAAAGTTGTTTTAATTTAAAGAAAATAGTTTGGTCTTCTCCCCAGGGCCATATAAGATGCACCAGATGGTTTTGCAATGTTCACACTATCAATGACAGTGATAAAATACCAGTCAGGACTCTTTCACTTGTCTAATTGCAAGGTAAAATTATTGGGGTTTGTCGCTTTTGGAGTTGGTTTTTTTTGGGTTTTTTTTTTTTTGTCTGTGTATTTAAGGCAAAGTAAAATCTAGTTCTTTCCAATCACAGCATCCAAAACCAAATTACAGAGCATGAGTGCAGCGGTCTGAAGTGCTTAGGTCCAGCAGAGGACAGGGCAGGGTATTTGCTCATCATTTCTCTCAGGAGACTGGTGTCTCTCCCCGTTCCATGTAGCACACACATATCTTAGCATCTGTCACTGCTCTGGTGGGATGAAGCCTCATGTGGGTTCAAGGAGGCTCTTAGAAGGGGAAGAAACCCTTTAGGAGAATGTGATGGGCAGCACTGGGTTACCTCCCAGCACTTGGACTCAGTGACCCTGATGTTCCTGCTGATCATGGCACCTTCCTGCACCTCCCTAGGCAAGGAAGACTGTGCTGCTACCACGAGGACTCCCAGGGCCTTCCAGGCCAGAGAAGAGCGGGTGGGATGGTCTCCATCTTCCGGAGTGAGGAGATGAGCCTGAGGCAGCTCTTCCTGCAGGTGGAGGCTGCCTACTGCTGCGTGGCTGAGATCGGGGAGCTGGGGCTGGTCCAGTTCAGAGATGTAAGTAGTGCCTGGCTGGCATGCTGAGCTGTTGCAGATGTGCCCCAGGTTGTGCTTGTCCTTCCCTCAAAGCACTTGGGAAAGATGCACCTGTAGGGAAGCCAAAAAGTCCATGGTGAGAGTGGGATTTCCCCAAGGCTGATCTGAAATCCAAGTATCACACCAAGACCCCACTCTGAGTTCTCACCCAGTGGTCTGCATGCCCTCTGCACAACCTTAGAGCAATCCTTTGCATCACCAGGACACAGGAAGTGTCTCCATGGAGGCCCCTCTGTGACTCCTGCTGTCACAGCAAGGCTGTGGGGAAGGCCACCAGCTCCTGGGCCATGAGGAAGCCCATGGTACTGCCCTGCCGTAGGAGCCTCTCAGACACAGTGGTGTTTGCCATCCACGCCAAGGCACTCGTTCTCTGCTGATGTTCAAAAATGAGCACAGCACTGTGCAGCCTTCAGCCCCAGGCTTGTTTTCCCTCCTGTTTTTAGCTGAATGTGAATGTCAACAGCTTCCAGAGAAAGTTTGTGAATGAAGTGAGAAGGTGTGAATCCTTGGAGAGAATCCTGTGTAAGTACATGCTTGTCATATGCAATCGGCTTCCTGCCAACTGGTAGTGTGGGATTTATTTCTTGAAGTGCTCTCACACTGGGGAGCAGAATAAGTGGCAAAATGGTGATGTTTTCATCTGAGCCCCTGGAAATGTTTTCCATGCGTCAGCTAATTACCACTTCACCCCATATGGGCAATAATTTGTTGCCCTTGTTTTGAAAATGGTTAACTGAACTTAAAACCGTTAATTAGCTTTTATAAAATCACAGGGTGTATCTGGAGCTGGGCAGGAGGCTCTTACACCAGTGCACCAGGTGTTGGCACACACTTCTGGCCAAGGGCTTCAGCCTTGGGATAAGTCCTTAAAACCCAAGCAGCAGAGCTCGTGATTCCCACTGTCCTGTGGATGTCCTGGGAGCTCTGCACTCTCCCCACCACAGTGCTGGTGCCCACTGTACCCATGGTGGCAGCACTTGGCATTGTTGGGCAAAGCAGTGGAACCTGAGCTTTCTACATGCCTTACTCACTGCCCCAAATAAAGGGGACCATGGTGACCACTTGTGCCAGGGCTGAGGGCTGCCCAAATGAGAGTGGGCACCGTGACTTCAGAAGAAACAGCACTTCCACTGAGAAAGGAGGCTGGGGGTGTTCATTCATTGGTGGCTGTGTATATGAACTGGGATGATGGTCCTCATGTATCACTTAATCTTGTCACAGCTCCACAGGATGCCTTGCTCCTGACCAGGATGATGCACCAGGGATGATTCTGTGTTGAGACTCCTGTGCCCTTTCCTTGCAGGTTTTCTGGAAAATGAGATGGAAGATAATGTTGAGGTAGTCAAAGGAGAAAAGTACCCAGAGACACCCTTGCCTCGGGAAATGATTGATATGGAGGTACAGAATTTGGAGTGGACCCAGGAGAGGGTTGTGCACGAGGCTGTCTATGTAATGTGCTCAGTAGAACCCTCCCTGAAAGGAAGAGTCTGGTGCCTGAGGCTGGCACAACTCTCCCTGTCCAGGGATGTGCTCCCCCAGTTGCTGCCTCAACACTTAGACTGAGGCTGGTCCTGCTGCAGGTTTCTAAAGGAGCCCAGTCTTTTTACCATGCCCTGTGAAATATCCCTCTGGTCCCAGATATTAATGAAAAAGTATTACTTTCACAGAATGCCCCTATCATCCTATAGGAGAGAATAAGAAGGGTTTGGTGTTTTATCAAGAGACCTGATGTTACAACTCACTTCACTGCATAAAAATCCCAGGACTGCCTGTTCCTGATGGGAGTATGGTTGTGACACTGGGGCCTGACACAAATACTTGGGCGTCCCTTTTGGATGTGCAAGGGATGCTTTGCTCTAGCCCAGCTGGTCGTGAAGCTTACTAACAGGGTAATTTTAAAATACTGTATATGTAGGTGACTACAAAGGAAAATGAAGCTTTCCAAGGGCTTCAGCTTCACAAGCAATTTGGTTTCCTTGTGTATTCCCGGCCCCATGTCATCACCTAATTTTTGGCTTATAGCTAATGAACTTAAACTAATGTAGGTTGCTTTTGTAGTCAGTAAAATGACAGCCAGGCATTCTGGGGTGTGAAATGTCTGTGAGGAACCACAGAGATACCCAGCCAGGCTGAGACACCTCCATTGCACACACACCTACCTGCCTGTGCTTGGGTCAGGGGCATCAGAACTCCAGCACCAGAAAATCACAATTCCCAACAACATTCCCATCAGGGAATGTTTGCAATGAAAAAATGATGCATTGGCATTGATTAATATCTTCCTACAAAAAGTGTTCATCAAAGTGTTTTTGAATATTTCTGTATTCTCCCTTGAAAAAAAAAAAACAAACAAACCAAAAACTGTTGTTTGAGATTTGGTATCAGCTTGGGAAAGAGCCACTGATCAGCTTGAGTTTTTCTGGGTATGCTTGGACCCTAAACAGACAGTGCTGGAGAAACTTGAAGCTGAGCTGCTGGAGGCCAACCAGAACCAGCAAACACTGAAGCAGAACTTTCTTGAGCTGACAGAGCTCAAACATCTGCTGAAGAAAACCCAGGACTTCTTCGAGGTGAGAGGCCTCTTTGCTCTTCTAACAGAGAGGTGGAAGGTTCTTAAAAATACGTGCACTTTCATTTGGTGTATGTTGCTTTTAGTGGTCTTTATCACAAGCCATTTGCAAAAATATGCCAGTCACTTTGGACTGTATTGCTCTGTGAGTTGGTGGGGCTTAAAAACTTAGCTCACATATTTCTTTGAAAATAGCATTTATGCTTTTCCATTGCTAAGATATAGCTTACTTTTATTGGTTTTCCTTTGGTCTTATAAACCTCCGTGGAAAGCTACCTTTGGGGAAAATCTTTAAGAGAAAAATGTGAAAATAGTTTTCAAACTGGCAATGCTGAAGAGTGTTTTTTAAAACTAATGTTTTCCAGGCAGAAACCAATTTGCCCGATGACTTCTTCAGTGAAGACACATCTGGGCTGCTGGAGCTGAGAATTACTCCTGCTGCTGCAGCTGCCAAGCTGGGGTGTGTATTGGTGATGGCCTCCAGCTTGGCCAGACTTCCCACCTGTGCTGCATTGCTGTGACACTGGCACAGCTTCCTTCAGCTTCTTAGCAGAGGGTGGTCACCAGCCTCCTCTGCTGTTTCATGAAGATAAGAGAGTGACTGTCCTCAGAAACTGTAATCAAAACTATGGTCAGGTTATGGATCAGTGGGAAAAATGGACTTCTGCTTCTCTGCCACCAATTCCAGTGATTCCTTAGTAGATATTGACTGAAAATTGCTATTTTAAGGCATCTCACCCATGACTTCTGGACTCAGGCATCTGGCTACCAGCCTGATCCTCATGGATGGATGTCTAGCCACAGAAAAAGCCATGGTACTGCACTGGGCTGCAGTCTGATGCTTTCTCAGAAAAGGAAAACAGGAGAGTAAAGATAAACCAACACTTCAAAATTTGTACCTCCTCCCTCTGCCATTCTAACACTCCTGTTGTGTGACTTTAGGCATCTCTCCATTCTTCCATTTCTAGCCAGAATTTTCTAATTTTCTCTTTACCATCACGTGTTGATCTAGGAAAGGTTGATTTTTTGTTTTGTTTTGATTTGGTTTGTTTTTTTGGTTTGGTTTTTTTTTTTTTAATAAAGAACCATAGGATAAGGTTAGTAGATTGAGATAAAAGCCAGGCTTGAGCAGGGAAGGTTTTCCTAGAAGTGCCTGCAGCACCAGCAGAACCCTGGCTAGCACAGACTAGAAAACAAGAGTTTGTGAAATCATGTCTTCTGCAATTCCTAGAAGGCATAGAATGAGCTTGTAATTAATTTATCTTGTAACTCTGCTCAGATTCACAGCAGGGGTAATAAAAAGGGAAAGGATGATCCCCTTTGAGCGTTTACTGTGGCGAGCCTGCAGAGGAAACATCTACCTGAGGTACACAGAAATGGACACCCCCATGGAGGACCCTGTGACGGTAGGTACCAACCTGGCTGTGCCTTCCTCTGCCCTGTGTGGATGCTTGTGACCTGCAGACACAAAACTGGTGACCTGGACCATGCTGCAGCACTGGCTGCCTCTCCAGAGCTCAGGGTCTGAGGGCAGTCTGTAGGGCAAGTGTGGGGCAGTTTAAGGATGGCAGAAGTTTCTCTGACATTGCTTTCCCCTTTTGCTACTGTTGAGGTGGTTTCCTTTTCCTGCCTGTCAAGATGCACATGAGGCCTCACAGGGCAGCTGTATTACAGGGACCACCATGGAAGTGGACTGGGGCTGTCCCCACCTGGAATTAGCCATGGAGGGTCAATTCCTCTTGGTGTCTCTGGGGTGAGCCCCATGCCCCAACAGAACTCTGTCCCCTCTGCTCCACATTGCTCCTTCCCCCATAACCCAGAGCTGCTGCCCATGACTGTTTCCTGAAAGAGCATATGGGGAAAACACTGCTGATGGGAAACTGGAGATGGAGGATAAAACAACCAGTGGAGAGGCTGCCAAAAAAAAAAAAAAAAAAAAAGAAAAGATAACAACTTTTCTGCACTGGACTCTGGGTGAGTTAAATTCTGCTTGAATTGTGTGTTGCAGAGAGAAGAGGTGAAGAAGAATGTGTTCATTATCTTCTATCAAGGAGAGCAGCTTAAACAAAAAATCAAGAAGATTTGTGATGGGTAAGGCCTGTGGACAAGCCACAATGACTGCCCTAGAGGTGGTTACTGGCAGTCCAGGCTGACTGAATTGGAGCTAGATATCAGATCTCCAGCTGTCAGCTCTGCAACCAACTTCCCTTCCCCTCCTCAGCTCTGCTGCTCCTAATAATGAAAGGCATCCATCACCTTGGCACTTGGAACTTGAGATCCTACATTTTCCAAAGTGGCATACAGCTCTTGAGAGCTTCAGCTGTTAGGTTTTTTACTTAGGACATCTAAAAGGGGACTGTATAAAAAATACTCAGCACTCTTCCCCTGAAAATCAAGGGCCCTAACTTGAGGACTGGAAACATGGTAATCCTCAACTTGCTCTCAAGCCATCCTACATTTCTTCATAAAAGATGATGCTGTAGTTTATTCAACCCTTTCCCTAGGCCTTTGAGAAATATCTGTGTAATCTGAGACAGAGCCCAGGAGAGAAATGAAAGCTTCATACAACCTGACTTGTTTCCACCCTGTTAAGCATCTTGAAAAGATAATTCAGGTTGAATATTTTGTTACTCTTTCAAAACACTGATGATCAATGAGCTTTGTTGCAGTGTAAGTCAGATTTGATGAGAGGATCTGTCTGCTGTGACCAAACCCATTTCAGGTATAGTCCCTCAGCTAGGCAAGGCCTGCCAAGAGCCTGCAGGGAGAGGCTGAGCAATTGCTCTTCCCTGACATCTGCACTCAGGGCAGGTCTTTCCTTACATCCTGCCTTTAATCAGAATAAAAGGAGGTAGATCTTCCATCCAGCTGGCATGACTGACTTCAATCCCAAGAAGTGACAGAACCCTGGGGTCTGTTTGCAATTCCTGCATTGCAAATGGGGCCCTCCAAGGAATTTCCCATCCAGAGGGAAATTCAGCCCTCCTGAGGTGGGCATCTGTCTATGAAGCAGTCATGGACATGAGGGAAGACTACCAGCTCTCAGTCACTGATTTCTGATCCTGAAGCTCAGCCATACGGGGAGTTCTGCCATAGCCATTGTGCAGGATCAGTCTGCTGCTGCCAGTGGTCTTTGAGTTTTCAGCAAGCCTCGTTCTCTTTCTGGATTTCAATTTCCTGCATATAATAAAATCATAGAATAAGGTGGGTTGGAAGGAATTTTAAAGATCATCTCATTCCAACTCCCCTGCCATAGGCAGGGACACCTTCCAGTAGACCTGGTTGCTCAAAGCCCCATCCAGCCTGGCCTTGAACACTGCCAAGGATGGGGTATCCCTAGCTTCTCTGTGGCACTCTGTGCCAGTGCCTCACCACCCTCACAGTAAAGAGCTTCTTCCTAATATTCAACCTAAACCTACTCTCAGATTAAAGCCATTCCCCCTATGTCCTGTCATTTCATGCCCTTGTAAGAGGCCCCTCTCCAGCCTTCTTGTAGGCCTCTTTAGGTACTGGAAGGCTGTGGTAAGGTTTCTCCAGAGACTTTCCTTCTCCAGGCTGAATAACCACCATTTTCTCAACCTTTCCTCATAGCAGAGGTGGTTCATCCTCTGAGCAACTTCGTGGCCCTCCTTTGGACTTGCTTCATCAAGCCCATGTCCCTCTTACATCCCATTTCTTTGCCTGCTTTTTTATGTGCTGTTCAGACTCCTTCTCCCCTTCTTCATGGGCAGTTGCTGGTGGGGAATGCTTCCCATTAAATTTTCCCCTGTGCCGATGGCCTTGCAAGAAGTCACCAGGTCATACATTTAGAAGTGGCTGGGGTTGCCCACAGAGTGCTGAAAGCTCTTCATTTTGGATGTCTTTTTTCTTTTTTTTTCCTCTGCAGCATTTAAAATTCCCTGCAGTCAAAAGCCAAAGCTTTTTTTTTTTTTTCTGGGATGGCGGTAAAAGAAAAAGCAATGCAATGCCTGTCAACATATTCATTGTTGATTGACACAAAAATCACCCAAACCAGAGGCACAACCTTCTGCAGCTAGGGGTCAGGCAGTGCTGGAAACATGAGCAGATCCCTACCGGGAGGTTGTAGTGTGCAAGGTTTCTAGGGGCTAGTATTGCAGATGTATGTGGTGGTAGGTTTGTAGGAAGGAACTTAGACTGGTTTCTCTCAGGTCTTTATAACTGAAGGAAACTACACATACCACAGATAAATCCACAGAACACTCTTCGCAGTGCTAATTAAGTCATCTTTTCTGTTCCTTCTTCCTTTCAAATTTTTTGGTTGCTAATATGCCCATCTATATGGATGTTTTCCTGTGTGGCAGATTTCTAAATGTATTAATCCTCTGACACTCCTTCTGTGCTCTGTGGGCCATCAGCCATCCCTGGTACCCAGGCCAAGACATTTTGGTCTGATCCACCTTTAAGGCAGGGTTGACTATACCTAAAGCAGATGGCAGTGTCATTCCAGCCCCAGCAGGATATTTCTGCTTAGCACTAAGTCATCATTCATGACAAGTAAATATCCTGCAAAAATCATGGGACTGGTCTAAGCCTCCTGCAAGGCTTGCAAGGCAAGATTTGTTTGCAGAGCTGTGTGCCTCAGGTTAGGCTTGTAGTCCCTGCTTGACTCTAATTAGTAACATTAGTCTGCCAACTTCATGAACATTAAGTCCATGCCCAAATTTATTAGTGAAAGGTGTAGAGGGAGCAGGAAGGAGGAAAACGTAAGAATTTTTCTTTTCCTCCTTTTCTTGCGGATGCCTCAGTACTTATGTGAATACTAAGCTGAGTTTATCGATGTAAGGTTTCCCTGCTGAATTCTCCTGGAGCTTTCAGAGATGTCTGTGCCATTAGGGCAAAGCTGATACTCAGTATGCAAAATGGCTGTTAAAAGATCAAAGCAGCACTGCTGCAATAACGTTATTGGAGATGGGGCAAGTGTACAGCATGGAGGAATGAGCTTTCAAGTTTGATTAAAAATCCTTATTAAAGATGAACTAAGAGCTGTGAAGAATAAGAAGATGGAAATAATTAGGTAGGGTGAATAACCTTTGGAAATGAATACCAGGTGTTGAGTGAGGAGAAATTCAATTCTGATAAGGGAAGTTTAGCTGAAGAGCACGTGCTGTCGTTACATACAGCTTTGGACTGATCTCTAGGAAACTGCAGCATGTTTTGTTCAATTTGCAACTGTACTCACTTGTATGTGTGCTGGAACTGATTTTGTAGAGCAGGTGGTGAAATATCCTGTGCTCAGACAAAGTCAGAGTATGATGCTTGTCTGTATACAGAGCCTGTACATTTTTGTCTCTTAAGCAGAGATAGACCCCTATGACCCTGTTACATCTTTTAATTCATCTCATGTGCAGAAAGACAGCCCTTCAGCAGCCATAGCTCAGCATATCTATGGAAGGATGGTGGAAATGTGTTGCCTTAGGTCAGGGGCAGGAGATCTCTGCTCTGCAAAGAGGAAGGATCTCTTCCTGCAGATCTGATGGGCAGTATCAAAGTGGCAGGGGTGGCACTTACAGTAGATATCACTGAACAAGCCAAGCAATAAAAAAAAGGAGGGATGCCTGCTATTTTACTTCCGGCAGCACCTCAGCTCAGCTCAGGCTTGCAGGCAGAGAGCGGCAGCAGTGCACCCTGTGGCCTGTAAGGTCCCAGGGGGAGCTCCTTGTGCCTGCTGTGTGCATGAAGAGTACTCTGGGACTTGCTTTGCAGGCAGGACAGGTAGCTGCACACTTCTCAGAGAGACATACAACTAATTTCTAATTGTCTGTGCTGGGATCATAGAGTGTACAACAGTGCAGTGTGCTGTGCTGGTGGAAGCACCTTTTCACCAGAGTGACTTGCAGCTGTGCTAGAGCAGTCGAGTTCTGTGCTACAGCTGAAGCAGTACCTGCATGGAACTAGGACCTTCACTCACGTTAGAATTCCACATTAGTCCTTTTTATACCACATTAAACAAATCCATTGAATCTTCCAAACAGAACCTTGGAGGTAAGCTTATAAAAGCTTTCATACTGGTTATCTAAGCTGATGTAACAGATACCACTCTCAGATGTTTAAAACCCTTTACCCATCCTTTTCTTGTTCCAAGGGTGTCTAGCCAAGAAGGTGGACCAAAAAATACAGCCATTCTCCTATTTTATCCTAGAAATACAGTCTTTTTGTTTGTTTGCTTGCTCGCTTGTTTGTTTTTACAGGGTTATTTATCTACACAGCCTGCCGCGCACAAAGGGTGTTTGCTTGCAGTGCAGCAGTAGCTCAGCTAAAGCCTTCTCCCAGTGCCTGCAGGAGGGTAGTGCAGAGATAAGACATGGTATTTTTCTAGCCTCGGTGCAAGAGGGACATCTGTTGGCTACTGCGTTAGCGACGCTGCCTTTGCCAGGGTGGGATTTTCTTGAGTCTCCTCGCAATTCAAGCAGCTTATGGACAGAAGGGAGGTGCCTACACGTTAGTGCTGACCTCTGTATGACATCAGGTCCTTGTATCACCTAAGACAAGGAGGGTTTTTCAGCTAGAGCTGGCAAAGAGATCCTTATTCTCATCACAGGATAAAGGTACCTATTTGCACCTTTCCGAAAGACCAAGTGCAACTTTGTGGTATGTGAGTATACTGTTGAGTCAGGAATGAAGTCCAGGTTCCCTGCCTTTGAGCTGAGAAGAGTACAGATGAAGAAAACTCGGTCAAATAACTGGTGTTTTTCAACTCTCTCTTACTGAGGCTAGATTTCATGCCACAGTCTATCCTTGTTCAGAGTCTGCCACCGAGCGCCGAGAAATGCTTGATGGAGTCAACACAAGAATCGAGGATTTAAACACAGTAAGTGGCAGTGGCTTTACTGGGGACTGAACCCTACAAGTGGGACCTGCCCAGATATATGTCCTGTCTGAAACCATGTTGCAGACTACACAGATTGTCTTCTTGACACATTATCTCATTATTTCCATCGTTCATTTACACAGCAGCACTGTGGTGGCCACATGTTTCATGGAGGTCCCAAGACCATGAACTGTAGTTCTACTCATGGGTGTAGTATGCCCCAGGTTTGTGGCACAGAGCTGCCTGCAGGAGATGGCAGCTTGGGAGGACATTGTGAGATGTTGCCAGTCTGTAAGCAACTGGGTAGGGAGCCAATCCCACAGCTCAGTAACTCCCAGTGGTCCCCTGTACACTTACAGTGCCTCAAGACCACGCAGAGAGAATTCTTGGCGAGCAGCACTGTGCACCTGGTGTTGAGTGATCCTGTGTCCACACCTGCAGACGCTGCTCTCCAGGATACCCCACACATTCATACAAACAGTTCCTTTTCATCAACCCTCTTCCACCTGCCCTCTCCAATTAACTGAGTAGATCATACTCCCTGTGCTTTCCCTATCTTGAGTGTTGCCCTATGTTGTGCTTACAGGTGATAACACAAACCGAGTCCCACCGCCAACGACTGCTACATGAGGCAGCAGCCAACTTGTGGTCCTGGGGGATCAAGGTGAAGAAAATCAAGGCCATCTACCACATCCTGAATTGCTGTAATATTGATGTCACCCAGCAGTGTGTCATTGCAGAGATCTGGTTCCCAGTGGCTGATACTGACCGGATAAAAAGAGCTCTCCATCAAGGAATGGTAAGAGGAGAAACAGTTTGGGTCCTTGAGGCTCTCACCTGCACTGAATTGTTTATATGTTGAGCATATGTTCAGACAGGTCTGTTACTGTAATGTGGGGCTCCCTTTCTCTTTTAAGTTGAGGTTGTCCCATTGTCGTTTGACCTTTCATCTTTTGACAGAGCTTAAGGTGAGCATTAAATATTAGCAGGTTTGTGACAGTGCCTTGAGACAGAAGTGGTGTTGTGGTGCCAGTTCTTCTATCCACTCAGTGTCTGTCCTTGTCACTGGGTTTGCAGGAACGCAGTGGCTCCACAATTTCCCCCATCCTCACTGCCATACACACCAGGATGGCACCACCCACCTACAACAGGACCAACAAGTTCACAGCTGGATTTCAGAACATCGTGGATGCATATGGTGTAGGCAACTACAGGGAGATGAACCCAGGTGAGAAACACTCAACTACATGATCTGGTTTGCAAGAGCCAAAGTAAAGCCTTTGAGTTCTCTCACTATCCTCAAAAATGTACTCACTGCTGATTGAGAAATCTGAAACATATTGGAGCAGTTTGGTGTATAGGCATGGATTTTCTCAGGCAAAGAATTTGGCTGTTGATCTTCCATGCATGATTGTGATGGAAATAAGGAACTATACAAATACAGGGTGGAGAACAAATGGTGAGGTAGCTGTTCTGAGGAAAAGAGCTAAGCTCATAAGGGAAGTGTAAGTTGAGCTCACTGTGTTGAGGCAAAGAAGGCCACAAGGACCTGACAAAAGTTTGAAGCAATGGTAGAGAATTTTAGACCACTGAGAATTAATAGAAACCCAGAAATGGGAACCTATGTGAAAGGGTGAGATTAACTCAACTTGTTGAAGCTGAGCAGGTTGAGAAACAATAGTAACCTTCAAATACATTTGTGTTGCAAAACAGAATGCAGTTGTCTACACATGGTGTTTATTATGGTGAGGCAAGAAACAAAGGAAAAAATGCAAGGAAGGTACAGGTCATACAATTGAACATCCTTTGTGATGGTAAAGCTAGTTCTGCACTAGATCTGACTGCCTGGTGTGTAGGGGAGGAATTGAGGAGGCCTTTTAGGGCAGTACCTGTAAGGAATGGCCTGATGGAGTAGACTGCTTCTTTGAAGAAACCTTTTTGTTTAGAGGGAGCTGAGCTTCTTGACCTTTCCCTCCTTCAGCTCCCTACACCATCATTACTTTCCCCTTCTTGTTTGCGGTGATGTTTGGGGACTGTGGCCATGGTGCTGTCATGCTGGGCTTTGCCCTCTGGATGGTCATTAATGAGAAGAGCCTTCTGGCCCAGAAAAGCACTAATGAGGTGAGTACCAGGGGTGCACCAGAGGCTCATCAGCCCCATTGGATAAAGGGGACATCCAGCCTCTCAAAGGCTGTGTGGAGATGGTTCTAAGATACCTGTGAGGCAGAGGTTTTGGCAATTCTACCTACTCAGACACAGAGGGCCTAAAGGACCCAAAATTTTCTATGAATAATTATATATACACAGACTAGTACAATCATGTCTGCTGTTGGTTGAGGCCACCAATTGATGGACCTGCAGGTACTCTGGTCACTGGCACTGCCTTCTCCCCCTGCAGATCTGGAACACCTTTTTCAGTGGGCGCTACCTGATCCTGCTCATGGGCATATTCTCCATGTATACTGGCTTCATCTACAATGACTGCTTCTCCAAATCATTCAACTTCTTTGGTTCTTCCTGGCATATCATCCCCATGTTTAAAAATAACACTTGGAAGTAAGTGCTAAATGTAGGAAGGAAGCAAAAACACACCAAATGGAGCATGTAGGCTTGGAAAGAGAGACTGCCTGTGTGAGGAAAGGAAGGACTCCCTGCTCTAGATGCAGCCAATCAGAGGTTTTGTCTGACACACACAGATGAACTCACTATTGAAATGGAAATGTAGAGTCCCTGGGAACACGCCTGTTTGTTCAGGCATTGATGTGCATAAAAATCTGCAGGTGTCCAGGACTGATGCATAGAGAATTATCAGTGTGAGGGAGGCTGCCATTGTGTGGGGCCCATTTACATGCACACAAGTGCAGAATAACAGAAAGGCTGGAGTCAGCTACAGATATCTTGTGGTAGTCCTCAGCACACCTTACATAAATATACTGTGAGCTTCGATGGAGAGATTAAGCTGCAAAGGTCATTTCCCTTTTCTCTTGTAGTAAGGATGTGCTTCTAGATAATACAGTGCTGCAGTTGGATCCAGCAGTCCCAGGAGTCTACTCCGGAAATCCATATCCATTTGGAATAGATCCGGTAATTAAATTAAATTGCTCTAAGATAATTTGTATTTCAGTCCTGTTCCTACATATCAGGCACATCAGTAGCTCCCTGCACTCACTCCTGAACCTGTGCTTTTCACTTCTTGCTCTTTGTTCCTTGCATAATTGTTGTGGTTTAACCCCAGTCAGCAGCCAAGCCCCACACAGCCCCTCACTCACTCCCCCACCAGTGGGATCAGGGAGAGAATTGGGTGAAAGCTGGAAAACCCATGGGTGGAGATATAGACAGTTTAACAGGGAAAGCAAAAACTGTACACACAAGTACAATTAAGTCATCTCTTCCATTGGCAGGCAGGAGTTAAGCCATCTCCAGGAGAGCAGGGTCCCATCACATGTGATGGTGACTTGGGAGAACAAACACCATGACTCCAAAAATCCCCCCTTCTTCCCTCTTCCCTCCACTTTATACACTGAGCATGATGTGATATGGTCTGGAATATTCCTTTGGTCAGTTTGGGTCACCTGCTCTGTCTCTGTCTGCTCCCAGCCTCCCATGCACCCCCCAGTTCCTCACCAGCCTCAAGAAAAGCAGCAAAGGCCTTGGCTCTGTGTAAACCCTGCTCACCAATAACAAAAACATATCCATACTATCTACCTTGGGTTTACAAATCCAAAATACACCCCCATACTAGCCACTATAAAGAAAAATATCTCTAAGCCAGGCAAAATCAGCCCATTCCACCCCTTATTCTGTACTATTTACATTGTGCTGAGGTACCACACTATTCAATACAACTTCATTAACCACCACTCACCCTCCCATTCATCAGTCCTTCTGATGCTTTCCTTTAGCAATTAGCAATTAATATATTGCTAACAGTTCTGCACAGGCAGCAGCAAAATGGTAAGCAGGAAGGAAGTTTGATTTTCCTGGATTGTGGTCTTGTGCTACAGTCTCTTTTCTGCCACACATCTGCTGGACTCTGTTTCCTTACTTGAGTATTTAACCCATTCCAGAGATACCTCACCAGTTTGAAGGCAAACTTCCAAATTTCATGCAGTCTATTTGTTGCATGGTATGTGAAATACATGTCAGTATTATTTAACTTCACCATATTTTCTTCTCTGTGTCATATTTCCATTTTTTCTTGCTATTCTGTCTTTATCATGTATTGAAATGTAATTTTTCACATCAAGCTTTCCTGTTTCAATCTTCATACTAGTCAAATAACCCCCATGCCTGCTGGTTACACTTTCATTTCAAAAGGTCACCCAAAGGATCTCTGTCCTCCCCTGGTTTTCAGAGACATTTACCTTGTAGTCAGATATTATAAACTCAGCTCTAAAGCTTTGCCCAGGATATGGACGGTCTGGTTCAGAAAATCATGTCAGAAGCAGCTGAGTTTTCTGCATGTTGCCCTGATACATTTCTAATTTAGGTTGACCTATACTACTTCTTCCAGCCTGGCTTCTCCCGGGTCAAGAGTGTAAAAGTCCTGGATAGGAGGGAAGAATGGCTGAACAAGTGCTGGCAGGGAAGGAGTGGACAGGGACCACCAGCTTCCAGACAATCTCTGAGGAGATTATCTGTGTCATCTGCCCTGAAGGATGGATGGCTCTTTGCAGTTTTCAAATCCTGCTGGGATGACTGACGTGTATCTTGAGAAAAAAGTCACCCTGAGATGAGGAAGCTCAGCAGTATCTTTGGTATCCAGAGAAGAGGCAAAGCATGCCAAACAAACATGCAAAAGCTAACGTTTTGCCCTCTAAATAATCCTGTCTGCCTCCTTTCTCTTCAGGTACTATACTTAGTGTCTGAAAAGTGGTGTCTACTTACTGTCTCTGAGGACAGAATACTTCGGGGTCTAGGAAGTTTGAGAAGGAAGGAGAAGCAACCCTGAAGCTCTGTAGCATACAAAAGGCAGGACTGAGAAGGGATGTATGTCCTAATGTCACTTAAAATTTAGTGCAGAGAGGCAGGCAGTAAGTTGATTTCCATGGCCAAATAATTGAAAATAGTTTTTTTTCTGTTCAAACAAAAAGTTTGAAAATGCTCTGTCCTCAGTACTTCTCTGGTGAGGGTGGAACTAATTTTGATTGCAGCAGGAGAGATTTTCTCACACCTTTCCACTTTTACTAAACAAGAGGATTCAGCCTATGGACAGGAAATTACACAAAAAAGATTCAGATTCTGCTACCAGCCTTTGCAGTGGTTTCTGGGGGACTGAAGCAAAGTTATAGGATCATTTTAAATGCTTGTTATTTCCTTTGTTAAACGAGTTTAACATTTTATACATTTTTAGATTAATACCTTGGCAGAGTGAAAAGTAATAGAAGGAACATCTAGATTTCTGTGCATTGCTATCCTCTTACTAGAACTGGTAGGAGTAAATTGATGGTGCCAAAGCAACTGCTTCCACATGCCTTTTATTGATCAAACACCTGAAAATCTTCTTCTCTCTCTCCCTGTTCCTTTACCCAAAGATCTGGAATGTTGCATCAAACAAGCTGACTTTCCTGAACTCCTACAAAATGAAGATGTCGGTTGTCATAGGGATTGTGCACATGATTTTTGGAGTGATACTCAGTCTTTTCAATCACATGTAAGTTCATTTCAGCAAGCCTGTTGCTGCAGCAGCACACAAGTCCTCATCACTAAACTGTGATGTGTCTTTCATTGAGAGAAAGTCATATTTTGGACTTTGACCTTTCTCTGGTGTGAGTAGAAATGTCCCATACACTGGCTGTCTCACACAATAGTTAATATACAGTGCTAAGTCCAAAGGACAGCCAGAACATTGCAGGTATTTTCTTCAATAAACTCTCTTTTTAACTTACTTTCTTATATTCTCAATTCTGCAGAAATATGTAAGCACACAAAATTAAAAAGATGTAGCACCTCCCATTATTGACTACTTTTCTCTTGTCTTGGAAGACAAGCTCTTTTGGCCTAAACCAAAACACACTGAAATCTTGCAGATTGTGTGCATTCCACCTAGCTTAGCTTGGTTAGGATTTGTGGGTGTACTTGTCTACAGCTCTGCCTCTATGTTTTCCAACAGCAAATAAAAATGGTGATAGAGTACAGGGGCTGACACTATTGTGTTGACCCTCCAAAGCTGCAATATGTGTAGTCACCTTCAAGGACAGAAAGTGTTTGAGAGAACAGAGAGGACCCTACAGGATTCATACTACACCTGGTTCCAACTTTTCTCAGCATATAATGCTCAACTTTGTAAATAAGACATTTTTTAAATTGTCTTTTATTTGTCTGTTATTTCAGTGTAATAATCTTTTGAGGTGCTGAGATACTGGTAGGTACAAATATCCGAAGATATATATAGAGAAGATATATAACAGAGCTTTTGTATTTAAACAATGGCTTTCACTGATAAAGCCTGTAATTGTGGACTTATTTCTTGGCTAATGATAACTGTAAATTTGTTAAGTTATTTTCTAGAAACTAAGTACTGCCAGACTTGGGTGCAAATTTGTATTACTATCTAATGTATTAACTCTAATTTTCTTTCCTGATTCTTTCCAGCTACTTCAGGAAATACATAAACATTATCCTTCAGTTCATTCCAGAGATGATTTTTATTATCTCTCTTTTTGGCTACCTGGTCTTCATGATTATTTTCAAGTGGTGTCATTTTGATGTCCATTCATCCCAGAGTGCACCAAGCATCCTCATCCACTTTATCAACATGTTTCTGTTCAACTATAGTGACACTTCAAATGCTCCATTGTATCAGCATCAGGTATGGATCAAGCAGCCTGAATCTGCTTAGTTTTGTATTTGCAGTGGTTGTTGTGGAAAGTGGGCATAAAGATACAGGCTAAGAAGCTCAATCACAAGTGTCAGTCACAGAAGTAAAGTTTATTCTTCTGGTATTTGTGTTGGTCTTGTCAACAGGGAGGAGAAAGCAGCTATCAATCAGTGATGCAGAGGAAGTCTTTCCTAGTGTAATTCTGACAAGAATAATGATGCAGTTGAAGATACTATTGGGGGAAAAAAAAAACCAAAGTGCGACTAGACATACAAAGCTGTATATTTCAGGCATGCTGTCCTGCAGTCTGGTCACAATGCTAGAGACATCTCCCTTTCTTCCTATAAGACAAGTTCCTATTTCATCTTTGGAAAGCTTTAATACTTGACATTTTCACCTAAAAAAGTAGAAGTAGCTAGAGGATTTTTTGGCAGATTTTTGTCAGAAATAACTCCTCTTGGGAGTTCACTTAAAAAAAAAAAAAGGCAAAAAATATCCTCTAAGAGAAAACTTGTTTTAAAGTCATCTTTATTTATATTCTCAGAACGTGGATTTTTTTTTTCTTTTTGATTGATTTTACATCAGCAGCATCAGCGAAGAATCTGCAAGGAAGTGCTGCATCCAGCTACAGGTGTGCGCCCACATCTATACAGCTGCACACTGGGCACTCCAACATGAGTTCAATTTTAGGGACAGCTGATAAGTCAGAATTAGTAGAGAGCCCTGATCTAGTAACTGTGTTAAGGATTCAGGGAAGTTTGGAAAAACACAGTCTTCCCATCCTTTAAAAAGTCTTTCGATAACACTGTTAATGTGTCCTGGGCAAAGGACAACCAACCAACACTGTTGGGTTGCTATAACAACCCAAAGCTTCCCCAAGGTGGCAATTTTTTTCTTATATTCCTGTCCCCCTGCCCCACCAGGAACAGAATGTGCCATCTGCCTGGGTAATCTGGATGGAAACATTGTATGAGCCCAACCATAAAGTGATCATACATCTGAGCCAACTTTAAAAAAATGCAGAAGTTGTGGTTTAAGGTTTTCTTGTTTTGTTGTCTTCTGAAAATACAGTTATGTCACGACAGCAACAGGGGTGCCATACTGCAATGTATGAATACCTTATGTTGTGGGGACAATCTTTTACCAAGCCTAAGCTATGGGGGTTGAATTCCTTCTGGAATCACACATGTGGAGTAAATACAGGGCAAAACTTGAATGACTTGGCTCTTACTGCAGCCTTTCTACACTGATCAAAGCAAGGCAGGCTGACTGACTCACACAGAGTTAGGACATTGACTTGGGACACTGAGTAGCCAGGTTCAAGTCAGTAGCATGGGATTTTGGTAAATTAACTCTTTTCAGCATGAAAGCCTTTCATCTCCAGGTCTCCAACCATCTCTAGTTAAATGTGCTTTCTGGAGCCTTAAGCACTATACATTTATCTTCATGTCCTCACAAGCATAGGATACACAGCCAAATACAACAAATACAACAGGGAGTTGTGTTGTATTAAAAAATTACCATTATATAGACTCAGGTTTCTAACCACAAACATAGTTGGCTGAATGAAGTACAGCAACTTTTTGTTCTTGTTGCTTTGTCTTTCAGAAAGAAGTGCAGAGTTTCTTGGTCATATTTGCTCTGATTGCTGTTCCCTGGATGCTCCTAATTAAACCTTTCATCCTCCGAGCCAACCACCTGAAAGCACAGCACATGGTAAGGGATGTTGATCAGCTGGGGCTGGATTCAGTACAGCAAAGACAAAGCTGGGGAGACAGACCCCAAACACTCTTTGCAATGAAGTAATTCTACATTTCTCTGACCTCAGGCTTTCTCTGACAAGTGTGTTTACATCACATATGCCCAGGACATGTGTATGCCTAAACAATCTAAACTAGAATCAGAGAATGGCTAAATTTGGAAGGGATCACTGGAGGTCATCTGGTCCAAATTCCCAGCTGAAACAGGGTTCCCTTAGGGCTCATTACTCAGGTTTGTGTCCAGACAGCTTTTGAATATCTCCAGTGAAGGAAACATTTCCCTGGAAGCAGGAGCTTTTCTGGCAAGCACATAACCTATTTGTTAAGCTGACACCAAGTTCTTTCACCTGTTGTATCCAAAACCAAAGAAGATTCACAAAGATTGAAGCGCTGGTAAAGGCAAGACAGGGAAGACCTCAGTTGTCAGCCCACAATCTCCACTAACCATTAGTTTGCTCTCTGTAGAACTGGGGCATCTGTGAAAGTCCTGGCCTTGGAGAGAGCAACAGTGCTTGAAGGAGAGGCTGGATTTAAAAGCTGTTGCCTCTTTCTAGTAGTTCCTTCTTCCTTAAGTGATTGCCTTCACATTAACAGAGCCCTCCTTCCCATGAGCTCTGTGGTTTGCCCACAGCTCAACACACAACTGCGGCAGCTGCAGTTTCCCAGTTGATCATTAATTCTTTCCATTACTACACTAACAGGACTTTACTTGTCAGTCAAGATTTACTTCTCTTTATAGTCAGAGTTAGTGGCTGGAGTTCCTTTTATAGGGCACAGATGTTTCCATTTGAAGAAAGAGATGCTGGTTTGCTGCTTGACCTTTTCCAACCCAGTCACTTCTGACCTATAATTGAAAGCCAAGTCCCTGGGAGACCTTTTCAGCCCTGCATTTGCACTGTTATTTCTTATTTTGTCATTCTTCTGGGATTTGGATGAAGGCTTGACATGGCTGACTCCATCTCCTGCTTTTATGCCAGGAACATCTGACAGGTTTTACTTACCTCCTCTTGTGCCCCCATATTTCTATTCCTAATTTTCATATGTTAGCTGTCTGAGCACATCCTACATTCCCCTCGATTAATATGTTTGCAGCAAAATCTGTTTTCTGTGTTGACATTCAGGTAAAGCAAAGATAAAGCATGTGTGACAATCATTACTGCTGCAATAGGAAACAATATATTGTCAGGAGACTTTTCCCATGAAACCTGCTGGAGGCTATAAAGGGTGACAAGGCAGAGCCTGACAGAAGCCATGAGGTCTCTATTTGGTTATGCTTTATAATAGGACTATTAGATCAGGTTGTTCAGGCCTCTAGGAAAGTCCTGTAAATAATAATTGCAGAGAAGTTGCCAAGAGGTTTTTGTCAATTTAAAGTGAATCAAGAGTTTGAATTTTATTTCTGCCTGTATCCAAGAACTGTGTGACTTTCATCAAGTCATATGATCCTCTCAGGCTTCATTGCTCTTTCACTTGACACTAATTCCTTTGATTTGCACCCATCTAATTGGGATCATCAGCTTTAAAAGTACCTCAGTTTTTTCATTTGCTGAAAGTGATGGGTCTTCTCATGGTGGGATCAAAGAGTGCACTGTGACACTAGAAACTAGCTACAAAATAGTTGAAATCACTGAAAAATTCTCTAGGATGGAAATCATTTAGGTATTATTCAATTCAATTTGGAATATTCAATTTCTGTGGTCCATGATGACTGTGTTCATTATATAATCCTTCACTTGTTACCTATCATGAGGTTTTTGAGGGAGTTCTGTGCCATGGACTTCTTCATTTTAGTATCAACCAAACATATTGCATTTTGTTTCTAAAAGATCCATTCTCAAGCCATCTCAGGAAACTCAGGAGGTGAAAATGAGGTAGATGTCCCGGACACCAATCACTCCAAGAAAGCTTCCCAGGGAGACCACAGCGGTGGCCATGAAGGACATGAAGGTGATGATGAAGAGGTAAGAAAATTCGGACAGAAAATTGTTCAGACAAATACAATAGCAGGAGACACAAAGTCAAGCAGAAGACTTTTGCAGAGTTGCCAAGCCTTCTTTCTAATAAGATATGAACACAGGCTGTTGTAACAGTTTGTGTTTCCAAACAGAATAGGCTTTGAACTTTCATTGAATTAATTCCTCTAAATTTTTCCTTTGGTTTTGCCTGGTGGTGGCAGGCATTCTTGCAAACCTCAAGCTTTTACAAACCTCAAGCTTTTGTTTCCTCAGGGGTGGTTGTTCATTTCCACATTGCACCCAGAGAAGGTCAACTCTTTCCCAAGAGTCAGTGACCTGTGCTTCCTCTAAATTGCAAAGGAGCATTTAAAGTTGGCAGCCAGAATTGTTGACTAGAGAGATAATCCTTCCTTTGGCAGATATTGTCAAGAGTTTCTACAGTAGGAAGCAACACAGGAAAAAGTGGCAAAAATATTTGTAGCAGTTGGAAGTATCCACAATATTGAGTGTGGACATGGCTGGCTGTTCCCAGCCACTGGGAATCTTCACGGATTTGCTTATTCATTATTATGAGATACAGTTATTCAGTGATATCTCCCAAAATGTGTATGCCCATAGGCAGATAGTCTGAAAGCCCCTATTTCACATGAGAATTTCTATCTCTAAGAAGTCACAGAGATTGGAGCAACTGGAGTGATTTAAGGATTTGAAATTGTAAGAGTGGAACGCAAGCTGCTCCCCACATGTTTAGTTTTCACTGGAATTGTATTTCTCCAGGGAGAATGTATGGGAAGATCATGCAGAGCTATCCACTTTTCAGAGTAGTCTCTTTTCCTGGGAAATACCTTTGTGTTGCTCAGGACATAGCAAGGAAAAGAGTGTGAAAAACCTTTGGACGAGTGCTGCTCTGTTAACCAGGAAGCCCTGAAGTGGGAACTAATAAAGCTTTTTTGGTTTTATATGTTGTTTCAGTTCAATTTTGGAGACATATTTGTCCACCAAGCTATCCACACCATTGAATACTGCCTTGGCTGCATCTCCAACACAGCCTCCTACCTGAGACTCTGGGCGCTGAGCTTGGCCCATGCACGTGAGTGACTTGTCCCCCTTTAGTCTCCTTACCATGCTGGTCATGGCTTCTGCTGGTGTTTGACTATTCCTGAAAATTTCTTCAGGAAATCCAAGTTTCTCCTTGTAGACATTTATGTGTCAGGGTGTTTTGCTTCTCCAGGTGTTTCATGGTGGGCATCTCAGTTTTCAGAGGTGATCCCTGGCAGCTCTGATTACATTCACTGGCCGGGGCCCTTTTTGTGCACTGTGGTTAACCACCCATCTGGAATAGTCCTCATCGTGTGTGGCATGGTGGGAGATGCAGTCCAGTTGTGTAGTCCAGTCCATGGAGATGAAGGCAGTATGGGAGACATAATTGCTTTTCACAAGAAGCACTTGCTATAGCCTTAGGGTATGCAGATGAATGCAAAAATTACTTGAAACAGTCATTTTGATTTTGTTCAGTAAACAAGAAAGAAAAGCTCTGACTCAAGAACTGGAACTTGTCATTTCACTGGGATTTTTCCCAGAAACATTCAGTGGAACATCACATTCCATGAGAAATGTACAGCATTTCAATGTCTTTTGTCTTGATTTGTGATAAAAACAGATGCTCAAATACTAGAAATTGCCTCAGGCCGGAACTTAGATTTTCAATGTTTCTTATTTTTCTGAAATGATTTTTATGAATATTGCTGTAATGCCTCTGGCTAGGAGTTGCACCTGCCCTAAAGAACTGTGCACACAAAAAAAGCAAAACAGAAAGGGGTGGGGGCAAGGAGGGGGTCCATGGTGTGGTGTGCCATGGATTGACAGGGGTAAGCTGTACTTCTTGGCACAGCTTTGTAGGAGTGGAGTGGAAGATGATACACATTAGCTTTACATGGAGAACAGATACCTAAATAAAATAAAGCAACTAAAAAACTTAGCTAAGGGCGTACGTATTCTACAAACTGGGAAAAGTGGGTGAGCTGCATGCTGCATCTGTCCATAGCTGCTGCTCAGCACTGTTTTCCTTTTATTTCCTTCGGCAGAGCTGTCAGAGGTCCTTTGGACCATGGTGATGCACAATGGGCTCAGCAGCAGCGGCTGGGCAGGTCTTGTTGCCATCTTCATCATCTTCGCGGCATTTGCGGTGCTGACGGTAGCCATCCTACTGGTCATGGAGGGGCTCTCAGCCTTCCTGCACGCCTTGCGTCTGCACTGGTATGTGGAGTGGTCCTCTGGAGCTTTTCCCAGATCAGTCTTTGGGAGAGAACAGGCTGTGGGAACAGGTGGGCACAGTGTTAGACGTACTGTGCCAGTGCATTGGACCATTAGTTGCCTTTGGCAAATGAAGTGAGGAAGACTCTTCCAAAGATCAGAGATCCCTGCACTGACCTGTTCCCTGGAGCAACCAGCTTGTCCTTCTGCACCTGTGGTGGTTGTCAGCATGTGAGGCAAATGGCAACCTGCAGTTCTGTCCAGGTAAACATGCAGAGCCACTGAGGCCTCCTTGACCTGCACAACAAGGCCCAAAGGCAGCACAGCCACACCACTGGCTGTGTATCCCACCCAAGGATCTAACAAGACAGTTGCCAAGTGCAGCAAGAGTTCAGCTGGGAATGCAAAACCTGATGAAAACCTGGGTCCATGCTTGTGTCATCAGCCCAAAGTGAGTTTCAGGCTTTGTGCCAAACCAGCTCCAAGTTAGCCTGTGTCGGCTTTAAGTGATTATCAGTGCAGGCAAGGACAGCAGTGTGGACATGCCATCAGCATGTGAGCAAGACCAAAGTGACAAAACACCCTTCACCACCACCCTAACTCGGTATCCTACCTGAGCCTCAAGCTGTGGTGTTTTGCAGTGAGTAATGTCCCAGCACAAGTCATAAACACAGCCAAACCATGGTGTAGGTGCTTATCATTGTGCAGGGAGGAGGAGGTGTCTGTCTCCCTCCAGTGTACAACCAGCAGGTGGTTATCCCAGCTCTCAGAGCTTCTAGAAGCAGTTTACCAGGCAAGGTTCTGCTGATTGGCCTTGTAGTGAGCATTTCCAGTCTGGCTTGATAGAAAGTCAGAGCTGATGTGTGCCGCATTGCTCACTGGGCTGCCTGTGTCTCATTGCTGGTCCCATAAAGGGCCTACATTCACAGCTTAGAGTCCAACATTTTGTAGCCTCCCTTTTCCTGTATTTCAGCCTCTTGGATGGCTGTAGGTTGTGCCTACAGGCAACACTGATGCCTCCCTCTGCTCCTCCCTAGGGTGGAATTTCAGAACAAGTTCTACGTGGGAGCTGGGTACAAATTTTCTCCGTTCTCCTTCAATCACATCATCAATTGCACTGCAGAAGAGTAAAACCAGTGCATCACTGCTTCCCTCCTCAGACCAGGCTCTGTTTCCTTGTGGTGGCTCACCCACAAGTAGGATACATGGGATGAAACAGAATGGGACGTGGCACTTGAAAGAAGAGCTGTAGATGAGTATGTCCTAGCTAAATTCCAGTGCACTACTGTATCAGCTAAGAGCTGACCTGTATCAGCTGGGCTGCCTGGACCTTTGCCTGAGACACCATTGATGTCTGCAAGTACCTGGTCGTCAGCATTTGATGGGGTCAGCTGCCTACTGCTTGTTTGAAAAGAGGAGATGAAGCTTTGGAATTAAATTGGTTATTAACAATGTGTTAATAACTCACATGTGTTCTGCTCCACTTGCTGCCTTGTCATTGTGGTATATTTCTTTCCAAGGAAAGTATGTTTTGTCTGTGGTTGACCATATGACATGATTAAGTCCCTTATAAGATTTCAGCTGTTCATTTAGCACACAATGCAAACCATCTCAAAGACAGATCGTATTGCAGACTTGCAATTTTCTAATGCTTTACTAGAATAACGGCCTTTTTATCTGGTTTGCTCCAGGGCTTGACAGCACTGGATTATAGAAATGTACACACATCATCACTTAACAAAAGCGTTCGTTTTGAGCTGTGTAAACTAAAGTTTCCACATTGGCAGCCATTTCATCTATCTCGATTGACTTGTTTTGTCACTGAAGACTCAAGATGTGCTGTATTTTTCAAGATGGGTTTTTAAAGCAGATTGTGCAGAAATGCTATTATCTAATGAACAGAAAGAAAAGTGGAATCAAAACAGTTGGCATGAATTTGAAGTACTGATGTACTGCGATCTTCTGAAATATTCATGAATTACTAATCCTTCAAACTGAATAGTGTTAATCATAACAGGCTATGGTTTTTTAACCCTGAATTATGTAAAGAAAACAGAGTACACCAAGGGATTTGGAGTGGACAGTGCTCCCTTCCAAGGGGTGTGACCGAACAAGCCCTTATTTTCAGAACTCACTGCCTTGATATCCAGCTCCACCAAAAATCCCACGTGGGAGTGTTCCCAGCAGGACACAAAATGTTATAGTCATCACAGGTTATGTTTCTGCAGTAGTCGGGCTTGAGAGTTGCCTCCAGCTACAGTAACGGGAGAAAATACAGCCCCAAGCCAAGCAGTAGTCCCAATTTTTCCCTTGGGGCCTCAAGAAGCCATACTAACCTTGGGCAGCAGTTACAATGAGGTTTTTTCAACAGCTTGGGCTCGGAGCAGCAGCTGGAGCTGAGAAGAGGTGGGCACAGGCGTATGTCCATGACCCATGCATGATCCCAGGTCACCAGTTCTTTGGGCATAATTATGTAACTTATGGTACAGGAAAAAGCCACACAGACATGACTGCAGATGGTGTCACAGTTGCTCAGCATATGCACATCACCTTTGTTTCTTCCTTCCAGCCTGTTTTGTCAATTGCCACTCAGGAGAAAAGCTGTCTTGCAGAAAGAAAGGCCAAAGTATTTTGATGCATTATCAAATGCAGAGAAAAGAATTTGCTTTATGAAACACTGGGTGAATTTTCTGCACAAACACATATTTTATCTTAATTGCAGCCTTCCATGTGATTGCAATGTAACTGAGAAGATGATTACGAGAAACAGATTATCCGTTCATTTCAGAGCATCTTGGTGTTTTGCTCTTTGTTCAAGGCTTACATTTTAAGCAAGAAACACAGGTTATCCTGTGAATACTTCAGCTGAGAAGATGGTCTGTTGTTTACTGTACCAAACAGCAACTCAAACATTGGGCTTGATTCTGTATTCAGTTCTCTCTCTTTATGTGTGCAACCAAAAAAAAAACCAGTACAGCCTGTGTCCTACTTGGGCATTTGTGAAATGAGAATGGTGCTTCCCCACAGCACAAGAGGACCAAGCCCACTAATATTTGGCAAGCATTCGGATTGCTGAGAGGCAGGGTTGGCACTGATACACTTTGAAGAGAGCCCTGGGTTTCATATGGGGTCTTTTCAAGAATTCTTTAAAAACCTAGAAATGTTCCAGAGAGTGCTTTGCTTTTAAAAGGTTTTCCTGCAGAAGATGAGGAGGATTTTGGAGTAGAGCAGTGACTGCCTGTTCCCTGCACAGCTGCTAAGCTGAGTGGAACATGTGGTTCAGCTGGTTCTGTGAATGTGGTCACCAGGTGTGGTCAGGTCCACCAGAGACCACTGTTACAGACTAATAGACCTTCTTGGCCCATTGTCTTTAACTGATCTGTACCCAGTGCTGGAGAGCTGTGACTTGTGATTACTTGACCCAAGACAGGACCTCATCATGCTCCTCCGCAGCAGAGTCACGATCTGTGCCTAAAGGGGATTGGGTGCTTCTGGACCCAAAGCTCATCCCATTGCTAGGGAGTAGTCTGTTTCTGAGAACTGGTGGCGTGAGTTTAGTCATTTTGTAGGGAACAAACATTAAACAAAACTTGGTGAATGACCATGTAGAAAGGAAAGGCAAACTAAGAAAGGAAGTCAAGCAAACAGTTTTTAGTCACTCATAGCCATTCTTTCCTGAGTTTTTTATTCCTTCTTGTGAGAGCCATTGCTGTGTTTGTCTATGTCCTCCCACCAGGACAGCTTTGTAATGTGGATGATGAAGAAAGACGAGTAACAAGTTCTTGTCCAGTCTCTTAGGTCCTCTGTTCTGGTGATAATGAATTAGCTTTTGGACAGAGGTTTCAGAAACTCCAGGAGTCAACAGTTTCTTGGGATTCAGCCTCTGGGTCCACCAGCAAACAGCACTTTCCTGTCTTTACCTTGTACCATGGCTCTCCATCATGTTCTTGGCCAGCACAGAGACCTTTCTTTTCTCTCTCCCACTCTTTTGTTTCTCCTGGGCCTTTCATGAATGTAGGCATTTACATTTGTTCTTCACTCTGACTAGCCTTTGCCTTTCCATGGCAAATAAGTAGAATACCATGAGGTGGTTGGAAAAATGTCATAGACATAATATCCCTTTGTGCAATCCTAAACACCTAGGCCTGAAAGCTTATCTTTGTAGCTTAGAACTTCACTGGAATTTTGGTCATTTTTTTCCCTTCTTTCCTGGGGAGCTGGAATGCTGGAACATCTGTTCCCTCCTGTCATTGCACACACGCTGTCAGAATTCTTGCAATGAAAACATAATGGTATGGATCTGGCAGCTTGGATTGTGCAGCTCATTCAGCAGATGCCAATAACAGCTGAATATTAGATATTATTAAGAAGAAGATATAAAATAAAGCTGTGAGATAGCATATGTTGGCTGGTAGCAAATATCTTCCAGATGCTTGGAAGGATGAGATTCAGTGTGGGAGTTACTTTGATAAAACTATTGCACTATTGCTGCCAGTTCAGTGTATGTATTCAAAACAGAAGGATTTTGGAAACCTTTGTGAGACCAGTACCAACACTGAGTAGTAAAGGTCAGCACACATGGTCCTAGTCAAGAGCCCACACCTATTGTGTCACTGAGATTTGCTGCACAGCAAGGGTGGGATCCCTGTGGCAGTTCAAAGCCATGAATACTCCCTGCATTTTTCTACCTCATCAAGAAATTTAGAAGGATGAAACAGACCTTACTTTTCTCATGGTGCTGGTGTCTGAGTAGGCTTTATCTGGCCTAAGAAGAGCCGGTGGATGCAGTGCCCATGCAGGGGATGGCAAAGGTGCCTTATGTGGGCACTGACTGCTGTAAAGCCTACCTCTGAAACCTATAAGCTAAGATCTTGCTGGTGTTTCAATAATGATGTGTCCCAGCACCCTCCTTCCATCTGCTTGGAGTCATCCTTACAAGAAGGGATGAGTAACCACCAACACATGTGGTGGGCAGTGCCTGTAAAGCACCTGCAGTTGCAGTGAGACAAGCACAGGTCAGCACTTGGGCACCCTGCCTGCAGCACCTACCCCTGGGTGGAGGTGGGTGGAGGTGGGTGGAGAGGGACCTGCCTGTGCCCAGCAAGGAGGAAACCTGACCCCTGGGAGTTGGATCCCAAACAAGCAGCACTGTAAAAAGTAAATTGCAGAGGAGAAACAGTCAGAAAAGAGAAAAAGTCTTCTCCTCTGAGCCTAAGACACAAGAGAGGTAAGAAAGTTTCACTAAAAAAAAAATTAGTAAAATCTTGCTTAATACTGGGGGCATTTGATCATTTTTGTGATCGGATAGCCCTGTTCTCACCTGCAGGGAAAATTCTCAGAGAAGGTCTCTGACCTTTCTGACAGAGTTCCCAGGTGGTGTCACAGGTACCAGTGCATGTAGTATGGCCTTTGTGCCTCACAGCCCTCTCTGGGGGGGGGGGGGGGGTCACAACATCATTCCAGTGGGTCCCAGCAGCAGTTTCACTGTACTCTTGGTTGTTCCCCTCAGCTGGAGGATTTTTATTTTCCCTGCAAGCAACGGCTTTGTCACTGCTGTTCTTCTGGCTTGTGTAATTGGTGTTTAGTTGGATTTACAAATAGAGGGAAATTTGTGACTCCCTGAAAATAGATACTAGCTGCTCCATCAAGGCAAACAGCTGCAAAGGTTTGGGACGAGCAAAACTGAGGTTTGGTATGAACTCTTAGGAGGTTTATATGTGCCTGCACAGATTTCTGGTGTTATCTGAGGTGCTAGAGAGTGTATCCCACCTGCTTACCAGCTGCTGTATGACACTAGTGGAGTTCTCACATTAGGTACATCCTGCCACCTCTGAAGGTGTCTGGCTACTGTGGGGTGCTGGAGGTAGCACTGCAGCCTTCTGCTTGAGCACCTGATCCTCGCTGTGAGTTCTGCACAGCAGCACCAGGGACTGGGCTTCTCTTCTCTTTTGTGGAAGAGTTGTGGCACTTCCCAGAAGGAAGGCATGTATCCCAGAACAGGTACCAGTGAAATGCTCCAACATCCCTCAGCAAACAGTAGCAGGGTATCTCAGCATCAGGATGGGTGGGCAAAAGCCCAGGGCTTGATGCTTGTCCTGCCAGCACTGTGGGCTCTGTCTGCCACAGACATTTTGGAGGAGAGTGTCTGTTTAACCAGACAGAGGTGGGGTGTGGCAGCTTAGGGCAGATTGTGTTTGCAGGTCCCTAGTCATAAAGGAAAAGAAAAGGAAAAGACCAGGTGCCCGGACTTTGTTATTGCAAAGCTTTTGGCAATTCAGACACACAATAAATCTTTACCTCTTCCTGTGGGTTCTCCCAAGCACCTTGTTTGGTTTCTGTTGAGCTGGTTCCACTTGGAAATAGTCCCTAGCTGTTGGTCATCATAATCAGCTGGTGGCACTGCGTGCTGCTGGCAGCTATTGCTGCCTCCGAGGACATTGTTAGAGACAGATGTAACCAATATATTTTGCATCTTCTTGAGTGCTGGACTGTAATGATCTGTGACAGCAAGGTCAGTGTATGTGACTCAACTGACTAATCTGCCATTAGTCCTTAATGATCTCCTTCCAACTGTGCCTCAGTATAGGATCAAGGTATCCATCCTGGAATACTGTAATTCCATGCTTTCTTTGTTCATGCTGCCCTCTATCTCAAATGGATTTTTTTTTTATCTTTCATTAGATGCTCTCAGCCATTAATTCCCTCCAGTTCTCACCCTTCTGCAGCCTCCCCAGGCTCTGCAGGCTGGCTGTGAACACAGCCTGGGCCAAGCCTAGCACTCCTGAAGGAAGGTAATCAAAGGAGAGGGGGTCATCAAAGTGCAGATGTGTTGAGCCCCCCTCTGCAGTGCCTGGGCATGCAGTCAGCAGGAAAGGTTGTGGGTTTAAGCAATCAATGTGCTTAATCCCTGCCCTGGGATTAAAATTAATTTTTCTGATGAGGAAAAGCAACAGTGGAGGAATCCACAGAGGAATCCAGCTTCCAGTTGCAATCCAGAATGCATGGCTGTGTTAATAGATGCCCTGAGAGGATGGGGATTAGTGTGGCAAGGGATGAGGCAGAGGGGTTGGTTTGCAGCAGGAAGCTGTGTGCTGCTTGGGTGAGGAGCTAAGTGCTACCCTGCCACCCTCAGGGTCCTGGGGTTAAGGAGCTGGCTGGGTCACCGGGCTCTGCCTCAGTGAGGGCTCCCATCAGGCTGAGTGCAGCACCTCTACTGCCCATTCAAACCCAGCTCCACTGGGAGCTTCCAAAAGGGGCAACCACTACTGGTTCTATCGTATCTTGGATCTGGAGATGCAACATCTTTTAGACCGGCACTGTATTTCATTGATCTCTGGGCTGGGGAAGTTGTCACATGCTCTCTTGTCTAAGCAGGTCCTCAGTCTTCCCTAAGGCAATCCCTGGACTTTCCATAAAAACAGCCAGTGTGATGTGATGACTGATGTCTCTCAGTTCAACTAACTCACCCTGTGATACTTCTATGTGTTTTTCACTAAAACCCTAGTGGGAAGGGGTAGGTTCTAGTAGTTGCATGAAACAAACTCATATTTGACTGCATCTGAAAGTTTCCATTCCAGTGTGAGAAACTGCCTTGCTATTTTCTTGTTCAGGTGACTTTGTGACTGTTGTGATGTTTCACAACAGGGCTGGTAAATCCCAGCCTTGCCTGCAGTGATAGCGGATCCCAGCAGGAGCTGAGATGGCCACTGCATCAAAAGAGGCAGAAAACGCTATTGACTTGGAGGAAATCCACACAGAGAGAAAAGAACCACCAAAAGGTGGGCTTGTATTGACTGGACTACAAATTTGGCTCCTTGTTTAGCTGGGGTAGTGGGAGAGTCCTCAGTTGTGCCACTCCAGCCACTTAAAACCTCTGTAGATGGGACCACAACATCAGCATCCTATGCTCCCCTCCCACCACACCTATCAGGCTGGTGGCTGCTGCCTATGGCAGTGGGAAGAGCTGGCTGGCTTGGTTTTTCTCAGGCCTCTGCTATGTGTAAACATTTGATTATATTGGTAATTTGAGGATTCATTTCCTTGGAATAATTTTTTAAATGTTACTCTCTTTCAAAAGCATTTCAAATAGTGCAACGCTGTTCTTCCTCCATTTGCGCTGGCTGCTGTTTCAACACCTCCCCCCCCGCCCCTATTGAGCCCTGCCACCAGGACATCCATGGGCTGGTCAGTGGACATAAAGCTGGTAGATGTTTCCAGGCTTTTTCCTGGTGCAGTCCCCGAGAAGCATGAGAAATATTTTTTATGAAGAAGAGGTACAATTTGACTGCTGACAGGTTTTGTGTCCTAATTTTCTTTTCATGTTTAGGACAAAAGACATTTACAGTGGGAGAAGCTGTGGAAACTATTGGGTTTGGGAGGTTCCATATCATGCTTTTTCTCATAATGGGCAGCACTGGGGTAGGTATCTGTAGCCATCTGTGGTGGTTTGAAAAAAAGATTTCTTCTAATTTTTCTCATTGTCATGTAGTAATAGCCATAAGCACATACTGCTGCCAGCCCATTTTTTCCATACATACCTTCTCAAGCAGGCTTTCTGCTATTTTTTGTCATTGGTGAAAGTAGATTTTGGTCCCATTGATATCAGACCCATTTCAGGGCAAAGCTGAGCAGGTTGGCCCAGAGCATCATGGTTTGGCCCCTGTTGTGGAGCACTGTCAGAGCACATCTTCAGTTAGGGCCTGAAGGTTAGGTTCAGCTTCACAGCTGCATTTTTCATGTTATCCCCATGGCACACAAATCCTCTCCAATCTGGCTCAGAAGGCCTGGCATCTTCTCACCCCTGGCTACCTGAAAAATTTCCTAACTTTCGTGGTCTTGGGTTAATTGTGTTATCTGTTTTGGGAACATGGGCAAAAGCTGGAGGTCAGATTGGGCTAAAAATGTAATGAGAGTCTGCTGCAGCTGAGGTGAAAAAATCAGAAGCTGTGTGTAAACAGTCAGGTCATTCCTAACTGTGTGGGACACACAGCCAGTGGAGCAATGGAACTCTTAAAAACAGTTTTAAGAGTTCATGTCAGATGCCTGAATCCACAGCTAGATACCCAACGAAGCAGCTTGGTTTCCAGAGATAGTTGAAGATCTTCTAATAACGCAGCAGGGTAAGAATCTTCTCTGCCAAGGATGACTATTTCCAAACTTCCCAGATATACAGTATACCTGTACCTGCTTTCCAGGTGTGCCTTTCTCTCCTCCTTGCCCTGTTGCCAAGATCTTCCAGGTCAGGCACAGGGCTCAGACCACTGTGGAGGCACCATGGCTTCACAGGACTGTTCTGACATGGTGGAACTCCCATGGCTGCAGGCTTTGTAGGACTGAGAGAATTTTCCATGTGAGCTTCTTGTGGCTTCCCTTCTTGCTAACACACATATTTATTTCCAAAGGTGGCTGAAGCCATGGAGACCATGCTGATGGCTGTTGTGTCCCCTCTCATCAGATGTGAGTGGCGGCTCCAAGACTGGCAGGTGGCTTTAGTGACAACAGTGAGTGACTCATGTTCCCCCCAAGAAAGGTCATCCACTATGTTGTCATAGTCATGGGTACCACCACGGGTTTTGGAAAGTGCATTTCCCAGCAAATCAAACAAATTCCTAGTGCCTCTTTACGGGGACAAGAACAGTGCCACAACTGTGGACATCAGAAATGAAGCTGTTGAGGGCAAATGTCCATGCCCAGAGCAAGTGGACAAAGCAAATCCCCACTTCCACATTCTTATTTTGAAAACTCTGCCACCCACCCCCAGCTTTGAGGGTTGCTGCAGTGAGTGCCTACACAAAGGAAGCCATCCTCTGAAAGCCTCTCCCTTGTGGTTCCAGGTGCCACAGTTCATCCTGCTGCCCTCAGAACACACAGCTCACCTGCAGCTCAAATAGCTGGAAATGGGCTCTCCACTGCTGTCTTCCAATTCCCCTCAGATGGTGTTTTTTGGCTACATGGTGCTCAGCATAGTGCTCGGGCTCCTGGCTGACCAGTATGGCCGCTGGAAGGTGAGTGACTGCTGGGGGCTGCGTGTCCTTTTCCTGTGCTCCACAGGAACCATGCACCTGGCTGAGCCTGTGCTTTAATAACCCTAATTCCTGCCCTTTTGCAGATCCTGCTGCTCTCCTTCCTCTGGGCAGCCTATTTCTCCCTGCTGACCTCATTTGCCCCATCCTACATCTGGTTTGTGTTCCTGCGGGCCATGGTCGGAGGTGGTGTGTCAGGCCACGCACAAGGGTAAGGCTGTGCAAGCCACCTTCCCAGAGAATGTAATGGAGTGGCTGGAAGGGGAAAGGGGACCAAATTCCCACATCACCTCAAAACAAAAAGCCATTCTCTAATTTCACTAAATCCCAGTTAATTGACTTAATTTGCAGTTCCCAAGGACTCCTGAGGCCTGAAATAGAGGGGGCAGCTGGTTTACATTAAACTGGTGACAGAGGCATTATTAAGAACATGTAAAAACAATTAGGTAACAGATGAGTAAAAGCTGCTTCCTCCTTAAAAAGAAAGTCACAATAATTCTGTTTAAGTAGAAAATTACTTCTGAATTATATGAAACGTTCCCACTGAAATTAAGTTTTTGTCTTGTTGGGGCAGAAAGGAGGATGTGGGGAAGAAAAAATCACTGTATTAATGACCACTTCACTAGGGGCCTGGAAAAATAGGGGTTTTTTTGGTTGACTCTCTTATTGAAACAAATGACACATTTCAGCACCATCCATTGTTCCTCAAAGCCCAGTTGCTGCCCACAAAGGAAAGCCCTATAGTGGTCACATTGACCCGAAAGCCCTTTGCTGAAGGAAAGGACATAGGGGAAAGAGGTGCTATTGGGAGAAGGCAATAGGTGCATGACTTGAGTCATGCATCTGGTGAGCTGCTGGCACAGCCTCCCTCCCAGTGGAGCCCCCATTCCCTGGCCATGGAGGCTGCTTCTGAGCCTCATGAGGATGGAAGAAAATTGAACACTTTATAAAACACTTCACTGGCTGAGACAGAAGGAGCCACTGAGGGTCTCTTCCCACTTCTCTCTCTCTCTGTCCAGCTAAGGAAACACAATTCACACTGGGACCTTGAGAGATGCCTGTGCCAAAAGCCCCCCCTGTGCCAAGGGCACTCTAACCATTTAAAAAGTGGAACAGAGTTTTCCTTATTTCATGGAAAAAAAACATTTACTAAAATGTTCATTTCTATGAACGTATCTATGCTTGTGCTGACACCTCAGTCACCCATAAGTTTCCTGATGTATAGACTGCAGTGTTTACTTACTTGTATTCCCCAGCCACAGGCTGGAAAGGATTTGTGCCTTGTGTTTCCCTTACATGTTATTTGGTGCTGGAGTAGGAGGCATAGTGGACAGGGATTCCTTGTCTCTGGGTGCTCAAGGTGGAAGAGGAATGGTATTCATTGTATGATTTGAGCTGAACTGTTACTTAATTGGTATGGAAATTCTCATTGCAATTGTGTTTCTGCTTTTTTTTTTCCTTTTTTGCTAGACTTATCATAAAAACTGAATTTCTGCCCACCAAATATTGGGGATACATGTTGCCCTTATCCCAGGTGAGAACATGAAAAACATCACTGTTTCTTTTAGCTCTGAGTTCCAGTAGATTTGCCCCACCACAGTTTGGAAGCCATGTATCCAGCCTATCAGCACTTCTCCCAGACTAAACCCTCTTGTCTGGGTCTGAGTGAGTGTTCACTGCCTCCTGCACCTCAGAGTGTGGCATCTGTGTTATTAAAGATGTACACAGGAGAGAGGCAATATGTTCTCAAATTATATGATGTGCCAAACATTTTATAGGGACTTTGAGTGATGGCTGACACCCAGCTTCTTGGTTGTCCTACTGACAATGTGGCTACCTGGTCTAATGGGGCCAGGCACTGGAGCTGGTGGCATTCCCAGCCCATTCCAAGAAGTGTATCCCCCCTCCACCCTCTTTGGACCCCCAGACATAACAAGTGGCTTATGTGGTGACTTCCAGGTGAGGTCCTAATCTGCTCCTCTCCCTGCTCAGGTTCTGCCAGGGGCTTTGCACGGGAGGGTTAGCACAGATAGTCCCAAATTTGGCCTGATGCTTGGAGGGTTGTACTCGCTTGCTGGGTCATTGCTTACTGCAGACTTCTGCAGTGGGCAGTTGCTGTTTGTGCAGATGATCAGTGATGATACCTCTGAGTGCATAAATTCATGAACCAAACTCTTCTTGTCAGGAATAATTTACTTTTCACTGCAGCCTCCTTGGTCCCAAGGGCATCATTACCGAAGTGTTATCAGAAACACAAAGATTTATGGAAGAACAATCTTGTATTTCTCCCCAGAAATTTGTTATTTCTACCCACAGGCTATTCATGGACTTGCTGCAGCTTTTGTGATTTGTGTTGGCTGAGGTCCCTTGGGTGGTCCCCTGGAAAGGGATGTGTCTCCTAATAGCAACAATTGAACTTGAGAAAGGAATGTACTTGCAGATCAGAAGCCAGATTTGCTGTTGGTATAGCTGGGCATTGAGTCTACTGGAGAGCCACCAGCTTTCAGCAGTGGAAATCTGGCCTGATTTTTCCTTCTGAGCTTGTAAACCTCCTGCTTCCCTGAAGAGACCTAGACAACAGGAAAATTCATGAGCATTAGAAGAGAAGTGACTGAAAGGACAAAAGCAGTGGTTTTAAGTACAGCTGTATCCACAGCAGATTTTTTTTTTTTTACTTGGAGCTAATTAATTCACTGTTCCTCCCCAAACTCTTGTCTTTCCCTTTTTCCTCCCACCCAAGCCCAGCTTCTCAAGACAGCCACGAGATGGCTCAGTTGAACCTTGGCATTCCCTAGCACAGTTCCACATCTACCACAGATCAGGACCAGAAGGGAAGACAATAAACAAATAATTACTATGTGTTTATGTTCTAATCCCTTTCTTTCCCTTGGAAAGGTGTTTTGGTTGGCAGGATCCTTTTAATCATTGGCCTGGCATCAATGGTGAACCCAACCATTGGCTGGCGGTGGCTGACCAGAATTGCCTCCATCCCTGGCATCCTTCTCATTCTGGCGTTCAAGGTAGGAAGATCTCCACTCCCTGTTGTACTGCCATCTCCCTGATGTCTCCCCAGGCACCATTGCCCTCCACCTCCTTCATCTGAGGCTCTTCTTGTGTCCTCCTTTCTCCTCTTCTGCCCTCTCACACAGTGGCTTGGTAAGGTCCTGAAGTCCTGGCAGGGCTGTAGACCATCTTCAGGGGAGATGCTACCCTGCTGGTGGTGTCCTGGCTTTACTGGTCTGCTGTAGCCCTCCAGCAGCCCAGGTTCCAGTGTCCAGTACTGCAAGCAGTACTCAGGGTTTGCAGTGATGGGCCAGGCACCAAGAGGAAGGCAGGCTACATAGTATATGAAAAAAATGACAAATAATAACTTCAGTCTAATGCTGGGCACAGCACACGCTCTTCAGTCTTAACATTTTCTAGGGCTGAGGAAAGTAGCCTCAGTAAATTGTTCACAGAGTGCCAGGGTAAACCACAATTTCCACAGGTGTCCTTCTGCTTCAGAAAACCAATGAGAACCATCATGGTCTTGGACATGTGAACCATCTGATTTGTGGAGGGTGATGTGGAAAATCCCTGCTTACAGTGCTCATGAGCACTGCAGTGCTGAGCTGTGGCTGGTGGAGTCTGTAGAGATGTAAAAGCTCTTCCTGCAGCTGAATGAATGCACAAGTCCATCTGGGGTGCTACCTGAGCAGGCAAATGTAAGGTTGCTGTGAGTGTATACTCATACAACCTGGGTGTTTTGTTTCCCTGATTATTTTTGCCAGAAAAATTGGATAACTGAAGTTTGTAATCCGGGGGAAAAAGTAAAGACAGAGTTAATATACATACCTTTAAAAAGGGGGGTCTTTAATTCCTATTTGAGGGAAATAGATGTAATTGTTTATCATTTAATAGCGCCATTTAATAAAAAACATATTTTATTTTGGAAAAAGCACCAATTGCTAGTGACGAGTTACATTTTAATCACTTCTTCCTTTTTTATTAAAATGGCCTTGTTGTGCCTTCCAAGACTTTTGCTTCAGCAAGTAATATGTACCTCATCTCATTTTAGAATGTCAATTAATTCAGGATTGTTTTTGTTGAACCTGTGTCTTTGGCTTTCACTTTTCATAAGCGCTTGACCACAGGATGGCTCAGTGGCATGATCGACAAATGTGTTTGTTGGGCAGGGTGAGCCCCTGGGGGGAATGGGGGGCTGGGGCACACAGCGTACCCCAGGGCATGGCTGGAGGGAAGGGCAGGCAAAGGGCTGCTCCAGCCTATGGAGTGCCCTGTGCCGACCTGAGCAGGCTCCTGGGCATGATGTGAAGCTGTGAGTAGGACAAGAGAGGTGCAGAAAGGCTTCCTGCTCTGCATGCAGTTCATCCCAGAGTCGGCACGGTACAACGTGTATACAGGAAACAGGGGGGCTGCACTGGCCACGCTGCAGAGAATAGCCAGGATGAATGGGGTGGCCGTGCCAGAGGGGCAGCTGAGGGAGCCTGCCTATCCATCCCAGGTGGGGCTGCCAGCATCTGGGTTTCAGGGAGGGAGTGGGACTGCCAACCACATCTTGCTCTGCCTCTTTTGACCTCCTTGGCTGATTCTTCTCCAAACAACAGCTCAAAGCAATGATGAGGATGTCAGTTTTCTTTTGGAGAAACAGTAACCTTGGCCTTCAAAATTGAATGGAATTTTCAGTTGTTTTTTTTTTTTTCTTTCTCAGTTTGTGTTTGCTCAGAAAAATACTGGTCTAAGAAAATATTTGCTTCCTTTACCACAAAAAAGGCTGCTGGCAAAGCATGCCATTCCTTAGTGCCCACCCATCCCGCAGGGGTGTCCCCTCTGCCATGAGATCTGGGAACTGTCACTTGGGGACTCTCTCAGGGCTGTGAGTGGGTAGGCTGCAAGGATCCCTGCCATGAGGTCAACCCAATGCTCCCAGAGGCTTCTCCCAGCCCCTGGCCTGGCTTGTCCACTGTGTCCCACGACCTCAGATCTCTGAGTGTGGAGCCAACAGGAGAGGGTCAAAGCAGGAGAGACCATTTCACAGATACCACCACCTGTATTTGTAAGCAGCTGAGTAGCTCAGGAGTGGATTGCTGCTGGACTGAAATGACCAAAAATGTGTGTGGGTGCTGCAGGGGGGGGGCAGTGTCCCCCCAGACTTCTCCCACTCTCACCCAGTCTGGGCCTGGCTGACTGGTGGGTGGGAGGACTTAGGTGGCTCCTTTGACCCCCAAGACAGGAAGATAAGACAAATCCATTGTTCAGGGCCTCAAGATTATTCAGTTCTTTTAAATCCCTTTCCTGGATCTTTTTCCTGTGTATTCAGTCCTACAGGCACCAAGTATTGTCCTTAGCAATTCATGCAAAATGGTGCTATTTTATTGGAATAAGTTAGGATTAAAGCTTCCCTGAAATTTAATTGAATTTATGTAATGGACCCACATTGGATGTGGGAAGGGCTTTCTTTAGTTTTGCCCTCTCTCAGGCTTAATCAGTGATGAGGAAAATAAAAATAAAGTCAACCCACACCATCCCTGTGAATTTGTCTCCCCTTGGTGGTGGGACCCTGGGAGGCAGCAGGCCAGGCAGGATCCCCAGTGCTGGCCAGTCTCTCCTCACTGGCACTTCAGGCCTGCCAGAAAGATCTATGTGTCCAAAATCTTGCTTCACAGGCAGAGCAGCATGCAGGGCAGTGGGAGATGACAGAAGCCCCAAGCAATGCTGGCCCCCTCTGGCACCATCATGGTCACAATGGGACCAGACTGCTCAGATCTGGGGGTCCTTTGGGGCCAGGAGAGCTCAGGATGTTTTCTCCCTTCCTCCATCCTTTGCAGTGCAGCTTTCCGTGGGTATCTTTTGGGAAGCAGGGCTTTGCTCTCTGGAGGGTTGATGGGTGCTGTGTTGCACCATCTGTGACTCTGTCTGTGCCACAAGCAGCCTGGGGACAGGGGGAGAACAGGAGGGCCTGGCATACTAACTGCTCTCACAGAACACTTAATCTCATATAAAAGATGCCTTTATAGAAACTTCTATTTCTAATGTATGATTTTCAGGAAAGTAGGGGAAGATTCAAGGACCTCATCCACCCCAAATACCTCAGAACCACTTTGCAGATATGGATCATATGGTATTTTTTTTTCTTTATTTTGCTTATCAGCTCATTCTCTTGGTTGACCGTACAGGGAGCAGAAGGCTCCCATTGACCCTGCCTTTAATAGGACACCACTCTGCCTCTGATGGTGGCTGCAGATCCTTGGCAGCTGGAAGGATGGATCACCATAGGTTTTTCCTGTTTCAGACCACACCTCAGACACCCTGACTGGTTGTTGTTAACTTAGGTAGAAAAGGGCTGGACTTCCAGGATGGTGCTATGAGTCTTTCCTCAGGACAGAGAGGCTCCTGGGAGCCAGGGGAGAGCTACGGGCAGAGCCCCCACCTGACTGCAGCTGGACCAGCTGTGTGCCTGCAGCTCTCCTTTCCTGCTTGGGGAAAATTTGTTTTCCCTAAGGATGGCCAAAAGACCGGTGAGACAGGGCTCTGACAGAAACACATTCACCATTACCAGTGCTACTTGCTGAGGGAAATTAAGACTGAGGAGACAGTTTTCATATGCAGTGTTCCCAGCAGCTGTATGCAAGGGTAACACGTGTTTCATTGGCTTTGCTGTCTGGAATGGAAATGTATAAATAATAGGTCTGTGGGAACTCATTGACCCAAAATGTTGTGAAGTCAGGCCTTGAATTTTTTATATTTTTTCCCTTTGACTTCTATGAGTGTTATGAAATATCTTTATGGTTTTTTATCTTTCTTTGTCTCCTAGTCATCCCAGGAGTTCCTAGTATGTTCTCAGGTCTGCATTCCTATGCCCCCCAGCATTCCCTGCCTTCCCAGGTGGCCTAAATTCTGCTGCTCATTTCTGAAACTGCCAGGGGGAATAAAAAAGTGAAAATTACTTTTCAGCCTGCTTATGATCAAGTGCATTCTGAATTACTTGATAATGACAAAGCAAGGCTGCCCTCACCTCACCCAGGGGGTCACAAGTCCTGCCAGAAAACCTGCTCCAGCATGGGCTCCTCTCTCTGTGGATCCACAAGTCCTGTCAGAAGCCTGCTCCAACATGGGTCTCCCATGGGGTCACAGCCTCCTTCAGGCATCTACCTGTTTCAGCATGAGAACCTCCAAAGGCTGCAGGTGGATCTCTGCTCCACTGTGGATCTCTGCTCTACTATGGACTTCCATGGGCTGCAGGGGCACAGCTGCCTCACCCTGGTCTGCACCATGGGAAGCAGGGGAATATGTTCTGGCACCTGGAGAACCTACTGCCTTTCATTCTTTACTGACCTGGGTGTTTGCAGCAATGTTTCTCACACGTGTTCTCATTTCTTTCTCTGGCTGCTGTTGCTCTTGCATAGTTTTTTCTGGTTCTGGCAAATGTTATCCCCGAGGCACTACCAGTATTGCTGATGGGCTCAGCCTTGGTCAGCAGCTGGAGTCAGCTGGCATCTGGCATGGAGGATGCTTCTAGAAGCTTCCCACAGAAGCCACCCCTCTAGTCCCAGCCCACTACCAAAACCTGGCCATGCAAACCCAATACAAAGCTGAGCTATGAACTGGGGTGAGGCATACTGAGAAAGAGCAGTGCCTGGACATAGGTAGGAGGGGAGTGCCATGGGACAGGTGACCAGTGGCCTGGTGGATGCCAGAGCCACTTCTCTACTCAGTCTAAGGGATTCCATCATGCAGAGCTGGTGCAAGCAGCAGTAGAGATTCCAGGGCATCCAAAACCTGCTGCATTTGAGTTTCCTCACCTTCCCCATCATAGCTGCACCTCACTGCAGCATTTCTCCCCACAGGCTTGGCATAGCTTTCGCTTATTACGGCATCATCTTGGCCAGTGCTGAGCTGCTGGAGCAGGACCTTGTGTGTGGCTCTGCAGCCCCACTGCTTCAGGACTCCAGCGATGACTCTGAGGAGAGCCACAGCCCCTGCCATTGCCACTTGTTTGGGCCTGCTGCCTACCAGACTATGATCATCAGCACAGCCAGGGTGATCACACGTAACCTCTTTCCCCGTCCTTGCCCTGCCATTCCCCTCTCACAGTGCTCACCACAATGCTTTGAGCTGTGCGTGCACTTGGTGGCAGGGGCTGACACGAACTGGGCACTTCTGGCAGCTTCTGGAATACACGCCATGAGCCTGTGGCACCTGGCTCAGCAGGGCACTCCGTGGGACACACCTCCGGCCCTGGTGCTTGGCTGGGTTGTGGGCAGAGGGAGCACCCAGGCCTGTGCTGCTCATCCAGCCGTGCCTTCCTTGCATGGCTCAGGACAGACATTGGTGTCCTGCCTCAGCACAGTCAATTTCAGAGAAGCACAGGCTTCATCATCTGAGGGGAAGGGTGAAACAAAAGGGACATAGGGGCAAATCACAAGCTTTGGGTGCAGGAAGAGAATGATAGGGTTTGTGCATTTTACAGGATGTTTGGTAGGCATTGGGCACACAGACAGGTACCTTTGAGTCACGCTGTGTGTAAGGTCTGTCAAGGCAGACGGTCATTGCAGTTAGACCAACAAATGTTTTTTTAAGGTTTTCCTTTTTATTTCCAGTAAATCCTGTGAACATTCTCAGCATCAATCTCCTCGGAAGACGTCTAAGCCTGTGTATCACCATGGAATGTACAGCTCTATCCTTTCTTCTCCTTAATATCTGCACCTCAGGGTACTCTGGCTCAGACTATGGGTCTTGTTTGAGGGTATGAAATTCTGAGGGGAGGATCTCTGGTATTCTCAGGTCACCAGTCTGTCAGGCCAGGAATTTTTGTAGGTCTGAGAAAAGCCTCTGACTGGATCTCCTTTCCTGGGAAAGCTGTGGCAGCAGATTCTGTGGTGCAGTGGTGTGCAGAAGGGCTCACTTGTACTACTGAGCCCACATGGCTTTCCCTAAGCATCCTACAAGCTGTTTTCTAGCACAGTCCAGAAAGCTTTAAAAATGTGTAAACAACATGCATTGGAAAGAAGTTATATTTTTCATCCCCTTTTTTCCCTCTTTCTTTCTTTCTGGTATCTCTGCCGATGCTGCTCAGTGACATTAACTCTGCTCCACATGACTTTCTCTCCAGTGCAGGCATGGTTGGCTTCCTCTTCATGCTGCGTGCCTTGGTTTCAGCCAACTTCAACACCATCTACATTTACACAGCAGAGGTGGGTTCTCCTTGAGGTGTGTTGAGCTGCTTGGTGGCTTCAAATACCATTTGTGTATACCCAGGAACGCTGCCTGCTAGTTTATGGACTAGTTAAGAGTCACCTTCCTAGAACTGTGTATCTCTGTCATCTTGGCCACAATGTTTTCATATGCAAGATATAAGAAGGAAGCAGAAAACCAGCTTGGAGATGACAGGAGTAGATGGAAGAGGAGTGCTCTACTAAGCCAGCTGTTGCTCAGCTCTTATAAAACATTTTTGAGGATGTTGGGTACCACTGTCTTCCAACACCCACAATCTTTCCGTTATTTAACCCCCACAGTGAGAGAACAGACTACCACTAAAAGGAACATTTTCCAGCACTTAAGGGGCTGTTTGAGGTAGTATATGGGGTTATATGTAGGATTCTTTTCACTTAATAGAAATTGTTATGTTCTGTCTGAAAAAGGTTTTAATCCTTAAAGAGCTTTTCCTTCATACAACTTTGGAGCTGTGAGTTCTGAGAGTTAGGTATAAATTGTTGAGGTTTTTTGTTGGTTTTGTTTTTTTTTTCAAAACAATTGTTTGGCGTTAAATTGATTTGCTTGTTAATTGACTAAAGCAATCCAAAGCAAACAGAAGTAACTCCCTTGCACTTTTAATAGTGCACCATAATATTTAAATTAGCACCTGGCTTTAATACCACAATTTTAGTAGTGTTGAATAAGCTGCTGTTAATGTAAAGACCATTGCTGTAACAGCCATACCATAAATCAATTCTACTCACAATTTAATCAACGATCCAAAATCTTTTGAGCCAAGTGCCTGGATTCTTCTTGAATTAACTTGCTTGGCCCAGTAATGTATTTAAACAAAGGCTTATATGAGTATACTTGCTAAAAGCTGTTGATATTAAGAGGACTAAAAGTTCAGTAAAATTCATATTTAAGTGTTTCATTGGCACAGGTGTGTTGGGACGTGTGAAAGAAAAATGACACAAAGCACATTCTTCTAAGCCTGAATATTTCTTACTGGGACCTGTTCTTCTTCCTTGTAAACAAAGGTGCTGTTGATAGAAGTGAATAGGCAGACTTGAATGCTGCAAACAATACCTTTTCTTCCTGCTTCCCAGACACAGGGTTCAGCAGTATAAACAGAATTTTTCCTTTAGCACCCAGCCTAAACTCTGTGATTTTGATCATAGAGCCACGAAATAAAGTGGTGGTAGTGGTGCTAAACAAAGGAGAATCACATCCAGCTTCAACTTGCTCTAAAACTTTACTTGGGGGGAAAAAAAAGAGAGATTTGTAATGGCTCAAATGAGGCCCAAGGGAGCTTTTATTTCTGTTCATATCTTATCCCACTAGCTTCCACTGATAAAATAATGGGTCTCTCTAATAAAAAAAAAAACCTTAAAATAAAAGAAAACTACAGATATTGCAGATTTCTGTTGCACTAATCCAATTTATTTCTGGCCTGTTTTAAGTTTATCCTACCACAATGAGAGTGCTGGGGATGGGGAAAAGTGGGGCATTATGCTGTGTGGGAGCAATGGTGGCTCCATTTATATCACAAGTAAGAGCATGCTTAATAATGTTGGTAAACATTGTGCTGAATGCTGCCATCAAATACAGAGAGATGTCCCTAAAATTCATCCAAAAAAAGGGAGTATGTAATCAATTCCCTCCCAACCCCATATACAGAGTACTTGGGTGGTCTTTGCCAGATGTAGCTTTGAGTAACTCTCATCACAGAGTTCAACTTACTACTATTTGATACTTTCTGAAAGCTCTTAAGGGTCACAAGATACTGTTTTTTTCTGTCTGGAGTCTCTGGGGCACTTGTGACCCTTTGTCCACTCTTAATTGCTAATTAAGTGCCAGCCCCCCACACCAGCAAGCTCCTGTTGGATGTTCTTTGACCTGCAGGTTCTTATGATTGCTTCTTTCTTGGGGGCCCTGTGTCTCTTCTCCTCTGTGTGCATCATCTGTGCCATCTCTGCAGTCATACTGCCCATTGAGACCAAGGGCAGGGCCCTGCAGGTGGGTACCACCACTCTGGGTGCTCCTGTGGTTCTAAATGCTCTTAGGGACTTGTAGGTGATGATGCAGCCAGAATCCAAACCCAGCTCTCCTGAGGTCTCTCAAGCCTGATAGGCACTCACAGGAATGTGCTGCTGCAGCAGCTTGAAGCACTGTTATCCCAGTTGCCCAAAGCTAGTTTTGTGAAACAACAAGCCAAGCTGCCAGCCCCAGACACCTCATATAAGTAGGTGAGCTTTAGCTTGTGCAAGCCCCTCTTTAGAACTCTCTCCAATCCTGACCTGAAGGTGCAGCTTCCCAGGCACATGCTCTGCTCTGCCTGTGCTGCAAGGAGATAGGAACAGCAGATGCACAGGGCACCTAAACTACCAAAGTAATTTCTTAATCAAATTCAAGGTCCCTTCATTGGTCCATCAGCTAAACTCTTGTGGTCAGTGTTCTCTGTAAAGCAATTAGCCAAAACACTAAGCCCCAAAGATTAAGGGGGAAAGCTTAAATTTAGCAGTCTCGCATGTGCAAGTCACACCAGTTTAATTAGAGGAGGTGGTAAGCAGTCCTGTTATTCCAATAAATTTATCTATCCCAGCATGGAGATTTTAATGGCATGCAGGAGCATGGCCACACCACCCTGTGTCAGTCTGTAGTCTGACCTATATAGAATAAAAACCCATAGGCTAAGAATAATCCATATTCTTTAGCAGCCATATTCTTAATAATCCATATTCTTTAGAGCATGGTAGATGTTTGATCAAACTAGTTTATGAGGGCTTCCAAACCAGACTTCAAAAAACCCATCCCTTCAAACAGGGACTGCCTGTCAGAAGTGAGACCTTTTAGACATATCCAAACACATTCTTTTCCATATCCATTCCTGTTGAGGTTTATGTGCATTTTATTAATTTAATGTATTAATTTTTTTTTCTTTCCCCCTTTTTAGCAAGTGAAATGAGAGTGAATGTTTGATGCTGGATTGGGTAAGAAAGAAATATAAACCCCTGGAGTCTGTCACTTCCTGAGTGAGCTGCATTTGATGTTGATTATTCTCCATACCATTTCCATTATAAAAAAATGCAACCAAACAGTGTAAGAGCTTTGATATGTGTAGATAAAAAGTAAATTTCTCAAGAGCCTTTCCTTTCTTATGATTCAATAAACAGATGTTTTCTACCCTTTCTGGGAACTAAGATGAAGATTCTTTACTTCTACTGCTATCAATAGTGACACTGCATACATACTATTTTTTTAAAAAGTGGCAAATCATTAAGTGAATTGAGGTAAAGGGGGGGGAAAGACACAAAGTAAATACAGTCTCTGCCATAGCAGCTTGAAAGCATATCGTACTTGCCTCAACTTTTTGTGCAAATACCATCTGCATGGAAGCAGTAAAATTTAGATCTCAAACCGCACTGCAATGATGATTTCTGATCATTGTTAGGGTCATGTTTAAGACCAAAAAATGAAAGGCGAGACAGATTTTTTCAAGTGGATTAATTGAAGAGAGATTCTCAAGCAGTTTACAGCAGACACGTAAGTAACTGGATTCAGAGAATATTCAACTCTTCTCAGCATTTTTCACTGGGAGAACTTGAGTGTGAAGTTGGATCTTTAGGACTTCAAGTTGTAGTGGCAGCGCCTCTATTTTTTTAACTCTCTGCTACTCTAGTGTACACTCACCACACTTCTGTTGCTAGAATGGTCTCCCTCACCATTTTGTTCTGCTCCTTAATTTCTCTTTGCTGTTTTCTGGTACTCTGGGATGGTATCACTTACCAGCAACTCTCTTCAGGCAGTTAAAACTTTCTGTAAGAAACCAAACCAAATCAAACAACAACAGAACAAATATAAAAAAGCAAACAAAAAAGACTCTGGGCAGCCTAAAAATCCACCACATGATCAGAAGTTATGTCAAAGGCCTGCTGCAAAAACAACTGAGCATTTTTTGGGAATGTCCACTATATTTTAGTGTGCAGTGCCACCCTATGACAAAGACAGGTAGGCAGGATGTCAGCAGGTGAGAGGCAAAACCAGGTCTTTTTCTCATTGCACATGTACACAGCAAAGAGGTACAGAGTCTCTTCTATGCTCTAGTCACAGCACCACATCAGTGCCTGATTCTGTAATTCTGACTGTCAACTTAGTCTTGCTGGAAAAGTGCTCTAAATTTAAATAAACCTCTTGCTGAAGGCTCTGCTTGATACAACAACAACAACAACAAAAAGCAAAATCAACTCACAGAATTAGGTAGTATTTGGTAATTTTTAATGGATTTTTTTAAAATCAAAGTCTCTCATATTTAAAAATTCTTCCAAATCATGGAAAGGTTTTCATTATTTATTTATCCCTTAAAAAAGGGTCGACCTTCTGTCCAGAGCAGCTCCTGACCATGACTGATAGGTCTGTGAGTGGAAGTCAGGAATAGATGGACTCACAACTCACCTGGAAAATGTTTTCCACAGGTCCTGGAATTTGATCTGCCAGGTGTTCCTTTGTAAAGCTCTGGTGTTACACTTCCTCTTCAGTCTCTGCCGCTGTCCCGCACAGCTCTTGTGTCATTGTCCCCTTGCACGAGGTGATTTCCCTCTGTTTTGCTATTGGAAGGGACTGTGAGCTTCCCAAGCAGCTGGGGACAGAATCCTGTCAGCTTTTTCTGAAGGGAATTTGGTCTAATCCTGCTGGCCTCTCCAGCAGCAAGGACTGCTTCCATGCTCCCTGTTGCCAGGGAATACTTGGCAGTAAAGTGAAGGAGAGGAAGTGAAATGATGGTTGCAGCAGGCACAGGTATGTCTGTGCTAGCCGTACACAGAGTGTCCTTGGAATCACAGAATCATTCAGGTTGGAGGAGCCTTCTGAGATCACGGTGCCTGGTGGCACCAAGGCCACCACTGTCCCATGTCCCCAAGCATTACATCCACACATATTTAAATCAGTCCTAAATTTATACACTTTGCAGGACATCTCCCCAAACAAAGCTGCCAGCAAATAGGACTCTGGCTGTCATTGAAGCCTCAAATGTCACCTCTTACAGGACTCCAGGACACTGGGAGAACAACCTGGTTTTTCTATGGAAAATGGCCCCAAATCACATCCAGTCGCTCCTTGGCAGTAGTGGGGTGCCACCTCCTAAAACTGCAATCATAAGAGGATTTCTCCAAGACAAAATCTCCTAGCAACTAGGACTCTGACTGCCCTTGGAGACTCATATGCCACCACTGACCTGACCCCAGAACACTGGGGGAACAAGTTCTTTTTCCTATGGATAATGGCTATTGTTCGAATCCTGGACAACATTGGGGTGCAGCATCCTAAAATGCCAAATCTCGCACAAGTTCTCCAAGACAAAAGGTGCTTCCAACTGGCAGACTAACTACTCTTGAAGCTCAAAATGCTACCTCTTACCTGACCCCAGAACACTGGGGGAACAAGTTTTTTTCCCTATGGAAAATGGCAATTATTCATATCCAGTCATGTCTTGGACCAGAGGGTTGCCACCTCCTAACATCGCAGGATTTCTCCAAGACAAAAGCTGCTAGCAACAGCAGCTGCTAGCAACAGCAGCTCTGACTGCCCTTGGAGCCCCAAATGCCACCTCTGAGCTGACCCTGAGACACTGGGGGAACAAGATTTTTTTTTCCCACAGAAAATATCCACCATTCACATCCAGTCACTCTGGCCTAATGGGAGATGTTGCCCCCTAAATTCACAATTGTTTCAGGATTTTTTCCAGAACAAAGCTACCAGCAATTAAGATGATGTTTTCCCTTGGAGCCCCTAACACCTTCTCTAAGCTGATCCTGAGACACTGGGGGAATGAGGTTTTTTTCCCATGGAAAAGACCCGCTGTTCTCATTGAGTCTCACTGGCTGACAGTGGGCTGCCGCCTCCTAAATTTGCCTATTTCACAGGATTTTTCTGAAGCCAAAGCTGCCAGCAACAAGAACTCTCACTGCCCTTGGAGCTTTGAAGACACCTCTCACCTGACCCCGAGACACTGGGGGTATGAGTTTTTTTTCCCATGAAAAGTGGCCACCATTCTGGTCCAGTTCCATGTGGCCCTATCACAGCTCTACTCAAAAACATGAATTGGCAGCTGCATGTGGATACTTGCAGACAGGTTCAGGCCACTTTAGAAAACTTCAATTCCTGTTTTTCTGAGGTCCCATCATGGATAATGAGAAATCTCTTCAATGGCACATTAGAACCCAAGAAAGAAATTCAAATCTAACCTTTTTTTCCTTTGGTCTTGCAGCCCGAATTCCAACAGGATAGACAGATCTCTCTCCTTGGAAGGCAACCTCTGTCTTCCCCAGCTTTTGGTGACCACTGTCTCCATCCTCCCACACATGCTCAAATCCCTCCTCAGCATGGTTGGCTTTTTCATCCTGTGGAGCAAACACGGGGACAGTCACCAACCTGCTCATCTCAAACCTGGCCAGCACAGACAGACTGGTGAGACCCTCTGGATGGTCACCCCTATGCTGTGCACTGAAACAGGGCATTGGAAATTTAACTTGGGGTAGAAACCAATTTTGGATTTAGCTGGAATCTGCTTGTTTGGTCTGTTAACTTGTGCGCTCACAAAAAAGCCTGCAGAGAGAACAAAGGAGATTCAAGGTAACTTAAAAAGGAATGCAAGCATCCAAGCTGAAGAGAAATAAGAAAAGGCTCCACCAACCTTGAGGCTGAACAAGATGGAAAAACTGAATCTGGGTAACAAACACTACATTACAACTACATGACTAAAGAAGTTCACAGGCTCATAAAAATTAATAAGACAGTTTAATACAAATACATATATCTTTTATGCAACAGGTTAGGGGATAAAGTAGACTTGGGAATTTTCAGGGGTACGCATGTCCTTGGGGAGCATGCATCCAGCGTTGACATAAATCACAGCTTTACAACTTTTGCAAGTAGTGGAGATTTTTCCATAAATCATTTGTGGAGAGCCAGCCAGGAGATTCTCTGTCCCCACAGGAGCAAGACAGGGGGTGAACCTCCTAGGCACACCCCAGGATCTTCCCTGGAGGATCTCTGTGTCTCATCTTGCCCCCTGAGACAGTGTGAAAATTTAACGGGATATAAATCCATTTGAATTTAGGTGAAATGTGCCACTTTGAGCTTGCTAACATAAGTAAAATATGCTGTTTAATCTGGTAACTGCAGCACTAGCAAAATTACCCCAGCTGAAGAGAAAGAATGCAAATTTCCAAGCTGAAGAGATAAGAAAGACTTCTTGGACCTTGAAACAGACAGCACTGAGTGACCCAGGAGTTCTTTCTGTGCTTTCTGACAAAAACTGAGTACAAGTGTAACTAGCTGTAGGTGAAACGCAAAATCAGCAGAATGAATATGCATGAACCTATTGTGAAAATCTATGCATATGTAAATTAGTTAAGGGTAATAAAAATGGATCTGGAGTTCTAAGGGGCACGCATGTTCTCTGAAGGGGAAAGATCCCTCACATGCGTCCAGCGCTGTAATAAACATACCATCCCTATAAATCTTTATAGGAATTGTGGGGTTTTGACTTTCCATCTCTGTTTCACCCCTGTGGAGACAAACCTGTGGTGTGCAGATAAAACAGTATGTACCCTTAGAAGGGCCCTGTGGGGGAAAGGAATAGGGCTCTTCAGAGACCTGAATGCATGGCCTCATCCCTGTGTGAGTAAAAGTTTGAGGTTTTGCCAGCAGAGGGGTCCCCTGGTCGATAGGGTGAGTGGGGAGGGGTTCACTGCTCAATTGTGCAACCGCTAGCGGCTCTGGGGGTGAGTGGAGTGAATCTGGACCTTATTGCTACTATTGTGTGCTTGCGGTGTCCAGACATTGTTAGTGTAGTTTGTAATTGTGTGAGTGAGTAGCTTGGTGGACTCAGCTATATGAAAGGGGGAGCGAGTGAGTGAGGGTACCCATGGTGCGGGAGGGGAGGCTCTACCCATGTCTGAGATGGCCGAGGAGGAGCAGAGCAAGTGGAGAAGTGTAGGTGAGGACACCTAGCATGTTGTGTGTTTGTGTACATCGTGTGTGTTTTAACCATGGCTAGATGAACTGAGGGGATTCCACTGCCTCAGTGGTTCGGGCTTGACTGCTGGGAGTTTGTGAATCCAGTAAATCATCGGATCCAGTTAATAACTTTATTATGTGCTGTTATTTTGATTGTATCCAGAGTGTGTGAAGGCCACAGGAACTTGATATGGGCAGATGCTGAAGTGTTGTATGCTGTGTTGAGAAAAGTGGACACTTTAAGAGACATCTCCTTTCCCAAAGAGTCTGTGTGTGAACTTTCTAGTTGCAGGGAACAGTATTCCCCGTGACACCTGGTGTTTGAGTATAACCAGTCTCTCATAAATGCTTTGTTTTTGGGTATTAATTGATCTTTTAGCTGCAAGACTTAGGAGACAAGGGAGGGATGCTGTTACATTATACCTTTGTGATTCTTCTCCTCATAGAGTTTGTGAAGTTACTCTGTTAGAGCTGTAAGAGAGACAGCTTGTTATACTTGACACTTGTAAATTTAAGATTCAGGAAGTTTGTGTAGTTCTTCCCCCACATTGTGATAATTTGATTCTCAGGACTGTGTGGTTATGTTTAGGATTTTGTTTACAACAAGTGTAGCATTTCATACAGAAAAACTACAGTATGGTCATTTATGTTTGACAGCAGTCAACTGAATTAAAGGAATTCCAGGAATTCCCCTGCCACAGCAACTTAAGCCTTGACTCTTGTGAATTTGAGTTTTGTGGCTGTCAGAGACTACTCTGGGGCAGTAAAAATTTTCCCCTTGTGCCCATAAACCCAGAGAAATCATGGCTGCCCCATCCCTGGAAATGTCCAAAGCCAGGCCGGAGGGGGCTTGGAGCACCCTGGGCTAGTGGACGGAATGGCAGGGGATGAAATGAAGTGATCCTTAAAGGTCCCTTCCCACTCAAACCATTCCTCAGTTCCAGGATGATTCCACGATCTCTCCCTGTATTTATTTTGTGTTGTTTCCTTTCAAATTTGAATTCCCAAACTTAAAGTATTTTTTTAAGGAATACTTAAAATTATTCCAGGAATATGAAGGGGGCATCAAACATACAGGAATCATTTCTATGCCCATCAAATCATTATTAATTGGAAGCCTATTCCCTCATTTCTGTCCTTGTTTTCCTTTACTGAAAAAACTTATGATCCCATAGTTTCTACTTGGATTACTGGAAGCTCTGCTCTGTCAGAGAGCCAGGAGGGTTTACATTTGTTCCTCTACATCTCTTTCCTTTAACCATCTTTCTCCCAGAATGGTGTTGTGAGAGAAGTTTGGAATTACTAGAAATGGATTAGGGTCATCTTTTTTACTCACTCCTTTCCAGCTACTTCCAAATTCTTGGAATTACCCTCAAATGAGGCCTAGAAAACTACTGTGAAAACATCAATCAGAGGAACATCTTGAAAAGAGAAAACAACATCTAACAGCAGCCAAAACAATCCCATTTCTATTCTTATCTGGTCTCCAGGTGGTCCTGCCAGAGCTCCCAAAAGCCATTGCCATTCCATGGAGGTGAGGAGGCAGTTTTTGATGTGTTCTCTGCCATTGGAGGGGATAACAGAGTCCAGAGGATCTTTTTGGTCCCTTCCAAGCCAAACTACCCCATGATTCCATATCATCAGCACCTATCCCAATTGCATTCCAGAAATCCCAATTCCATTCCTCCCATTAACGCAAAATTTCCCCTCTCTTTTTGCTCTACATCAGGGTTGTGTTACTGAGTGCCACAGGCATGGGATGCCTCAGCATTCCCTGGGGATGCAGTTCAAGGCTGACCTTATGGCCTCACTGCTCTAAAATGCCCAGCTGGCCCCAACTCCCAGGCAGTAATGTCTCAAACAGTAGGGTGGGGGTGTTCCCTTGTGCTCTTTTTCCCACGCAGTCCCCCTCCTGGGGCCCCAGGCACCAGCCACAGTTGCCCGGGAGCAGTCGCCCGCGAGCAGTCGCCCGGGAGAGCAACAAACGTTGCTGCCCCTGCGTCTCCATGGAGATTGCCAGGCAGCAGTTAGTTCACTGTGACACGGCAGAGCCTCTCTGAGAGCATTACTAGGACCCGAGACAAAGAGACCAGAGTGACCATTTGTATGTAGTTCAGAGACAGATGTATTACTCGAACCCCGCAGGGACAAATGTCTGGATACAGTTTTTATAGGGGGTGTAGGTCAAGAGGTTAAACCAATAGAGACAGTGTCCAGCCTAAACATACCACAGGTCAAATCCAATGGGAATTTTTTAGGGGAGTGGTGACAGCTCAGAAGAATACAGCAAAGAAACTTTCTAACTTCATATTCACAAAGCCTTTTGCACAGCTGCATTCAACATTCCCTCTCCCCTCCCACCACTGGGACAGCTCACACACAATGTGACTGACTTACTGGGTTTGGAACTCCTGGCTTAAAAAGCACATGTTGGAATATCTTCTCCTGGGTATATCCAGAACACCAGGAGACTACCTGGAAGCCATGGGTCAGTGGCAGAGTCAGATGAACAATCCTGAAATGGTCTTCAGGGGATGCATCCACAGCATGTGGCTGCAACAACTTCAAAGCTGCTCCTTCCCTTTGGGACAGCAAAGAAGAACATCCAACATCCCCATCATGGATTTCTGACAGGAAAAATCTCAGAGCTCCAGGCTAGTTTGCTTTTCCCAAATACAGGCCAGCACTCCAATGGGCTCTAAAGAATAAACAACAGGCAAGACCATCTCAGGGCACACACCACGAACTGGGAATCACATTCCTCACTGCAACTGGAGTGTTCCCATATCTCTGTGATAGTCAGAAGTATCCCAATTTCCTCACTCTTCCATTCAGGAGAAAGAGACAACAGAGCCCTTAAACAACCAGTATGTAATTCCAACAATCCAGGGAAAAGCACATCACTCTGGGGAGAAACATCATGCCCAGTTCTAGAAAGAACCAAAGGGCAGTACTGGAAACATTTCCAGGCATGGAGCCTCCCAGCTCTGGAAATGCAGCTCGCAGGCTTCTTCCCATGGAAACCCCAATCTTGACTGGGACTGGGCTCAGGGAGAAAACCCCACCTGTTTCAGCAGCCTGATGCAGAGCCTATTCCATTGGACATCCCAGGAGGGTGTCCCTGGCCATGGCAGGGTGTTGGAACAGGATTATTTCAGGACTTTAAGGTGGATTTGAGCCATTCCTCAATTTACAGTTTCCCAAGCCACCTCCTCTAGGCTGCCTTTCCTGCACCTCACTGGAAAGCACTAGCTCCTCTCCCTAAACAGCATCTGCTGTGCCCTGCCCAAAAACTACCAGATGACACAAGTGGTTGATCCACTGTCTGGTCTGTTTTCCATACTCCAGCACTTCAATGACTCCAGAGTCAGATAATCAGGATAAATCCCAGGTTACAGGTACTGGCATAAAGCAGCTGCTGCACTGGAAAGGGCAATTTTTGTTGCTCCTCTCCCCTTAGCTGGGAATTCAGTGCTGCCAAGAGCCTGGCAGAGATCATGGATTTAACCTTTCCTATGGATTAATCCCCAACATTCACTTCCAAATGCTGCTGGAGCATCTCTCCAAGGAAAAAACTGTGCCCAGTTTCCCAGGATGGATGGGAAGCTGCTACTGACAAGTTGGATCTCAGCAGAATTTCAGTAATTTCCTGGAAGCTTCTAAAACAGGAACTTATTTCTGAGTCTAAGGCAGCTCTTTTTAGGAGAAGGAACCATCTGAAAACAGATGAAGTCTTTTAAATTCAAAGGAACAATGCATTGAGTGAGGCTATGGACAATTGTTCGGATATCAAGCTCTCTCCCCCAAACAAAATGCTGGAAAACTGGTAAAAATAGATCAGGAGAAGGCTGAGGTCCTGAGCAGCTTTTCTACCTATCTTCAACGACAGCCTCTCCTCCCACAGTTCTCAAGTGGATGGACAGCAATATGGGAACTGGGAAAGCAAGGAGTTTTTACCCTGGAGAAGTACAAATCAGGTTTGCTCAACTCAGAGGGCCACACCTCTAGAAATAGAAAAAAAAGAAGGCAGTGGTTATTGCTGAGCTTCTTGGAATGAATTCCTAAGTCCCACACATTGGAGAGCATTTCCCATGGCTGCAACACCCTGGTGCAGTGCTTTCCAGAAACAGTAAGGTTTTCATCACTCTTCCCAGCAAAATCTGATATTCCAGACTTTGAACCTGGGTATTCCAACAAAATGACAAATCTGCATTTCCAGTACAATTCATTATACCCTTGGATCTCTTGGGAAGCCAGTGCAAGGGAAACACACTGGCCCTATCAGTGGAAAACACAGTATTTAATATTCTCCTGTGTAGGTATGAAACAGTCATGGATTTTGTTTAGTTCTCCAGGGATCCCTTCTCCAGTGTTAAATGTGGCAGTCCATAACTTCTGAGGTCATCATCTGATGGATGATGTGCTTGGAGAGAAATGAACCTGAAAGCTTTGACTAGAACTTTGGCATTTTTCATCTTATGTCATCTCAGAGACACTGCTGCATCTTAAAATCCTTTATATTCATTTTTCTGCAAAAATTTCCAAAAGATTCAATTTTCTGAAGCCATAACAGGCACTGCAGAATAGCCAGTGTTTCAGGGGCCCTCTGCCTTGCTGTTACATTGCAGTTATATTTCATACTTGAATAGGAAAAACAACCAACAAATTTATTTATCACTGCTTATGAATAGCCACATTATATTCTTCTGATTAATTATCTACTGGCAGCACATCACTGCTAACATTTCAGATCAGAACCAAGAGATTTAATTTTTCTCTTGGCAAGGGGATGATTGAACTGTCCCCCCACAAACCTCTGCAGAAATTTTAAAAAGTACCTCAGAGCAACAAGTATTATGATGGTGAAAATTATGCCAGTCCCAAACAGTTGTGTAGCCTGGATGGGATATTCCTACTCCATACACAGGATTTCCTGTGGTCTATGGAGGCAGGGCTCTTGTCCTGTGAAAATTGCAGTTGGGTGAGAAGGAGATCTAGAGAATGCTAGGTGCTATATTAGAATCACAATATAAAACATTGCCAAAGGTGTTGTGGGTTACAACCCCAAAACTGCTTTCAGTAGTGGGGTGAACCTGCAAGACAGAGGATTTAATCTTAGCACAATACACAAGATACTTCTGAGTCTCTCAGAAGAAAAGCTGTGAAACATTTTGTCTGCCACAGAGGAAGAACTTCCAAGAAGCTGCAAAGAAAGACAAAATGCCCTCCTGAGGGTGAAAGAGATGGTTAAAGACTGCTTTTCTCAGTGTCAGTATAAAAAGTGTACTAAATCTAAAGCAGGACTGTTCCAAATTATTCCCCCACAGTCCAGGAAAGAGATAAACCACATGCACTGAGGTGTCAGTAGCCAAAAAGATAGCAAAATTTAACTCTAGTCCAGGATACCTCCCATTATTTCACCAGCTGTTTTAAGATAATATCTTTTATTACTCATGCTTTTTATGGGGGTCCTTTTTTTCCTTAAGAAGCCTTGTTGAGAGCATGTTTGCTTTCAAGATGAGAAAGGCTGCTTTTGAAATGGCTGCTCTAAATTGTCTAAGAACAGAATATATCTTCCTTCTGTCTGAGGGGTGAGCAGCTTTAAGAGGCTCGTATTTCTCTTAATGCAGCTGGACAGGCTTTCTTTCAGCAGAAGCAAACTTGAAAAATGTTTCCTGCTATATCACCTCATTTTATAATCACAGATTGCTTCTCAGAAAATATAAAGCAGTAGGCAATCTAGAAGGAAAAGGCTAAAATTCTGGGGTGCAAAAGCATTTAACACCAATATTTGTGAAGTTTCCCTTTGGCATGCTCAACTGAAGGATGAGAAGTGATGGGCACAAACATAGAAAATTCCAATGAAACATAAGAAGTTTTTTTTACCACAATAGAGGCCAGACACTGGAACAAGATGCCCAGAATTGTGGAGACTCCATCCTTGGAGATATTCAAAACCTCAACAGAAACATCCCTTCACAGCCTGCTTCAGGTGACCCTACCCTGAGCAGGGGTTGGACTGGAGACTTCCAGGGGGATCTTCACATCCTGGTGATCCTGAAGTGATGGGGTGACAATGATCAGCCTGGCCCCAGCGATCATCAGACAGCCAGATGTCCCAGACTCACTCTCAGGGAATTCTTAAGGCACTGATGGACAACGAGCTTTTCAGAATATTCCTGTGACAGTTGCTAGACAAGGGTTGAAACCAAAGTTAGGCCCAGAACAGCACGTTGTGTTCCACCTTGTGTAGGTCTTTAATGCAGCTGTGTTGGCTCATTTAATTCTAACTTCAAGATGAGTCAGAGCTGGATGTTTGCATAAATTCTAGATTAGGATGTCTCTGAAGACCAAAAGGAAGCTCTGAATGCTTTATGATCTTATTCTGTTGGCCAGTAGAGGGAGAAAAGAGAGAGGAAATGGAAAGTCATTCTTGATTCTCTGAGGCTGAACAGCAATTCTTTATCACACAGGCACCAGGACTTCACAGCCCTGGGGCCAGACTTCTTCTGTCAGAGCTATTGTTACAGATAAAACCACATGATATTTAGTTATTGGTTTAGATATTGTAACCACACTGAACAACCTGCTACATAGCTACAGTCAAGGACTGAATCCAGCTGTAATCTGCCCTGGTAGCTGACCTATGACTCTGGAAAACTAAAGTCACCATGTTGCAGTTTGACTTATTAGAAGTAGTTAGGCTAAGGCTTTGAACCTTTAGAAGGCCATACTGCATGTTAGAAATAGTTACTAGGTAGGGGTTGTGGGGAATGAATGGATAGGTAGAACTTAGGGGCTACATTGTTTTTACTTGATAGAGCATAGAGAACTTAAGGGCTACATTGTTTTTACTTGATAGAGTGTAGAGAACTTAAGGGCTACATTGTTTTTTACTTGACAGAGAGTGTAGAGAATTTATCACCATACAGAATGTTCAGTTAAACAATAAATAATTTGTAAATAAATGATTGTTGGGATGTCACGTAGACAAATATGTGTTGAATTAAGCAACCGTTAGTGTGAACCCTATATAAACACAGTAGTTTGTTAGTTTGGGGGGGCCTGACTTTGGACGCTAGTCCTCAGGCACCCAGGGCCCTCAATAAAGCACCGCATAAAACGACTCTGGTTGTTTTGTGTTCTCTTCTTACGGGCAACAACCATACACCTAAAGCTGCATTTGTTGCATTAAAGTCTGCGTTTTATTTAAACCTTTCCCACCCCCTAACAAGACTGTAAAATGATCAAATGCATCCCAGACATTCACAAGGATTTTCTCTGATACAAAGAGAAAGAAAGCACTCTCAGGTGTTTACTTTCAGCAGCTATCCCTGGACTGAAAGGGGTCAGGTGAGAAGATCAGCTCCTCACCCCAAATTTTCACTGCTTGCAACATTTGATGGCAGAGGGAAAGAACACTATTCTGAAGCCCAACCACTTGGCAAACTGAGTACCTTGTGAGTGGTTTGTTCAGGTTCGATACTGATACAAATTAACCTCTCAAAAGCTAAATTTGCAGGGACTGCTCCAGCATAATGTATCACTTCTAACAGAGCTGCATCTGCATGTTGCTTTCTTATATAGCAGCAGGTTATAAATGTTTCATTTACTGATGAAACAATAAATTGAAAGTTATTGATAGACAAATAAAGGATAATAAGTTATAGTTCAATCTAAAATTAGATCATCCTTGTCTGTGTCCAGTTTTAAATACAGTTATCCACTTGGCTCTGGCCTGATTAAACCCCAAGGTGAGCAGGATCCAGGTCGCACTGCTGCTCCAAATCTGTTCTGTCATGAAACTGCACAAGCTGAAGCAGACATCTCCAACACTCCTTCTTCCAATCCAGAACTCCATTTTTGTAGTTTTAATAGAGTTCTGCTCTCAAAACAATATTTCCAGAAGAGCATAAATGGTGTTGAGTTCCAAGTGCAATTTTCAGAGGTGAATGTATGGCACATAAAAGCCACTCAATCAGCCCGCAGAGACATGGAGTCTTCTACATATAACTGCCTTAGGAACAGCCCTTTGGAAAAGTTTTGCTAAGGCTTGAGCCTGTTTTTTTATTGAAATTCCTGTGAAACTTCTGTCTGAGCTTTGTAACTTGCCATGCACACTTAGTTACTTCTACACAGCCTTTTCTAGAAGTGAAAAATGTACACCTTCTGCAAGTCTTTTGGTAGAAGAAAGGGAAAGAAAAACATTATAGAGATTCTCTCTCCTTATTTTGTCATTTTTACGTGACTGATTCCCCCCTGCTGAACTCCATGGCAAATGAAGAAGCAAATGAAGAATGAAGAAGCATGTTGTGCACAGCTGAAAACTGCAGCACAATCAAGGATGGAGGGTATTCTTCTGAGAGATTAATGCAAGCCTTAATAGAACACCGAGACATGTCCACGCGGTGGCAGCAGAGGAAAGCGACAAAACAGCTACGGGAAGCCCGAAGCCAAGCATTGGTAACCTGAGCTGAAGCATTTCTTACTTAAGGGCACACCTGAAAATTCGGGCGGTAATCCAATGTGCCGAGCACCGGTGACTGCCCAAACCAGCCGGAAGACTGAGGTCTAAACACCACTGCAATAAGCAAACACATCCTCAGCTGGCACTGCTTAGGAGTGAGGAGGAACAGCAGATTTGCAGAACACCACGCCACCAGCCATGAAAGCACATTTATTGAGAGGGAGGTGAGGCCCTGGCACAGGCTGCCCAGGGAAGCTATGGATGCCCATCCCTGGAAGTGTTCGAGGCCAGGTTGGATGGGGTTTTGAGCAACATGGTCAAATGGAAGGTGTCCCTGCAGAGGGGTGGAACAAGGTGGAGCTTTAACGTTTCCAAACCATACTGTGACTGATTTTCCTTCCTGTGCTTCACAGATTCTCCCAGCACCCAGCAGCACCTGGAAGCCAGGCACAGATTTCAGCTGGAAACTGAGCAGCAAGAGCAGGCAAAGGGCAGCGAAGTCTGCCAAGGTTTCCCTCTGTACCTAGAGGTACAAACACAGTGAGGTGTGCAGCCTGACACACGTATCAGCAATGTGGCACTTGCCCCTAAGGAGTCTCTGCTATTGCTTGTAACTCTGGAAAATAAAAATCTCAGCTTTAGGGAAACCTGCAGCTCACTTGTCTTTAGTCAAGTGGGATGGAAGAGCTGATGAAAAAAAAAAAAATAAATGTGCCAGGACATGCTTGGCTTCACAGCCTTGTGTGGAGACAACAAGACACGGGTGGTCCAGACTGAACCTAAACTGTCCAGCATCCTCCACACAACAAACTGGCACAACAGGTATTCCCCAGCCCCTCACCACATGCATGACCACACTCATCTTCTCACTCCCAGGAAAACTCCTTCAGCTGTCACATGTCAGGAATAAAGAAAGACAAGCTTAGTAAAAACAGAGGTGGACAAGAAAAACCCTCAAGCAAGTAAATAATGGTTTTCTAGTCTGAGAAATATGTGATATAACTGAGTCTGTTGTATCTTTTTAGAAGTTATCACCTCTGCTTTCCCTCTTGCAAGCTGGGTGAGCGCATTCTTCTGTCTGCCTCACCATTTAGAAAGGCTCTCACAGACAAACCAGGCCTCTAGCAGTCCCCAGATTTCCAACTGGTAGTGAGCCAGGTGGATATTTCCAGCCAGGTCACCCATAAGCAGATCTCCCAGGGAGTTACAAGGGAGGAGCAGGGTGCAGCATATACTTTTGCTAACTGTCCTGCTTTTACCTTGGAGGAAAAGAATGTACTGGATTCCACCTGAGCTAGAGAAGAGAGTGACAGACCAAGGAGCTCCTCAAGCTTTTCACAGGAGCTGTATTTCCTGAGAGAAGCTGCTGAGAGAGGAGAGGGGTGTTTACAAAGGAATTTGGGCCAGGAGCTTGACATTATAATTTGCTGTAGTGAGCAGACACCTATCCATAACACACTGTTTTCCAGACTCAAATTCCAAGTCCTTAAAGCTGGCACAATTCCATGTGGCTAGTCAGAGGCAGCAGCAATGACTCATCACCCTTGTACGCATAGGAGGCAATACAGGGTGAGAGCATTTCTGTAAGATACCTTAGACAAGGAAGTGAAAAGAGCTGGAACTTAAATCTATCTGTCCCTTGGAACCCCTTAAGAGAAGCAAAACAAGGCTGGACATAGCTTAGGACAGGATAAATCAGTTAACATCCACATCACTAGGTGCTTTGAATTTTAAAAGGTATTTTGAATGGAAGAGAAGCCTGTTTCTCCCAGCTCTGCTGAAGCCCCAACTGATTTCTACCCTATTTAATCACCTTTTCCAATAGACTGGATGTAAGTTAGTATTTACTAAGGCAGAAACCGCTATTGTCTCCAAAACTGCACACTGAACTTATTTATGCTACCCTTGACATGCATGAATTTCAGGATCTGCTAGTCAGAAATAGATTTTTGCTGTTTTTTTTTACAGAAATACGGCATTTAATAGGTCCATTCAGGACTAGCAGCCAAGCAACTGTGAATTCTCTTGAGCAGGCAGGCCCAGATAATTTCTAAATGGATTGCTCTGTGAAGGAAGCATAGCACTTCCCAGATCACAGAAATGTGGGTTTATTGGCCCAAGTCTTATATAAAATAGTCTCTTGAAAAGCTGAACAGTTTTAAAAGGTGTCAGAGAAACCATTAGTTGATAAAAATTCAGAGTAATTTTGCAAGAGAAAAAGCATAAATAAAAAGGGTATAGTTTCTCTCCCAGACTTTCTTGTAAGTCAGCTGCATTCAAAGAGATGTGCCACAGCTAGATATGACCTAAAGGCAATTTAAAAAGTTTAGCTGCCTGTGTCAAGCCTTCAGCTTGTACTGATGCACTTTAATCAGAAAAGCAGCAGTTACATAAACAGTGCCACTAAATTAAGGGAGAACAGAGAGTGCAGCAGCATAGATCAAACCCTGTATGGGTCTTGAGAAGAAAACAGCAACTGATCCTTGTTGGTGTGTGAAAGCATTCATTCTGCATCCAAAAAAAAAAAAAAAAAACCAAAAAAACCATACATACAAAGAATTGGCTCTTACAAGGAAATGTAGATGCTAAAACACAGCTTCCAGCCAGCACAGGCTGTCTTACTTCAAGGATATACTGATCTGCTTTTGAGTTTGTAAGGTTTTAGTTATGCCAATGTTACAGATTCTTATTGGAGGCCTCTCAGTCCACATACAAATGTGACAGGCTACTTGGAGCGTAAAAAGGAAGAAATCTGAGACCCAACATTAAGCACAAGGTATTCTGGGGAAAAACATAATCAAAATTTCACAGCACTCATCTTAACCCAGCACTAGCTAAAATTTTAAAAACCCCTGGTTATAAAACCAGTAGCTTGTAGTTTCTCGCTAAGCTACTTTTAAGGAAAGAAAAAAAATCCACAAAGAGAGAAAAACTAATCAGGAGGACATCTCCATTGCAATTAAGCAGAACTTCCCTCTTTGATAGGACAACCAACTTGGTGCAGTAACTGCAAAGAGAAGGACATTTCTGGCAGCTTCAGGATGGCTACTTGAGAAATTGTGATGAGAAGTCTGTTTGGGATTTCACAGTCCCATTTCTTGTGCCATAAAAGAGTCATGTGCAGTATTCAAGCAAATGTAACTATTGCCAGGCAGAAGCCCTTCCTCTCTCAAACCTTAACATACCAGCTCCAGAGCCCATGGACACAGAAAGCCATGATTGGGCTCATGGAGGATCTGGTGGTCAGGAGAGCCTTCTCCTGTTTTGAATTCCTGTGTTGACACTAGATTCACATGGCATGCAAGAGTTACAGCTGATGCAATAAACACTTACTGTGCCCTGTTTAAGCCAAAAAACCATCAGTGCTGTAGGACTTGTGCACGAGTTATTTCTGAAGGGAGGAACCAGGAGCAACATTTGCAGTGTGGTGAAGCTGCTGTCCTGCAGTGAAGAGCTAATCTGAAAAAAAAGAAGGAGCAATGCTGTGTAGATTGATTTATGATTTATCCTACCTTCAAACAAGTCTAGAACTAGAGAAAAGAGCTCATTAGAGTCCACACTAATAGGAATTACTTGTCACACTTGAATTATGCAACTCTCCTTTCCCCTAGCATCTATGCCTCATTCCTCAGTATTGCAGTGCCCCATCCTTCAAAAGATGTAAATAATTCTTTGTTCTGCTGTTCTCTTTCCCTCAGGGGTATATTTAGAATATAAGAGCCAGATTCACTTGTAAAAAGGTGGAGAGGAAAAACTCCTCTGCACAAAGTGCTGCACCTCACCCTGGATTTTGTGTGATTCTTCTCTTACCAAATGCCTCTGTATCAAACAGATGGTCCAAAAGGAGACCATGCAACAGATCTTCAGTGATAAAATAAACAGCAGATACCCTACATGCATTTCAACTGCAGCTCTGCACTGGAAATCCAAATTATTTTATGTGATGACACTTTCCTTAGCAGGCCAGTAGTTAACACTCTTTGCACCTGGCTGCCCATTTCTACGTCATAGAAAAGAAAAAAACGTTCAGAGGAGTATTAATTGCTGTCCTTCAGCTTTGCCAGAAGCTTTCCTAACACTCTTCTCCCTCCAGTGAAATTTAAGGTATAAAGTGCCCTGTGGAAGGCCAGGGGGTTCTGTTACCACCACAAGGATGCCTAAAGAGCCTGGTTTCACCCTGCAGCTCTGTCCATCTCCCAACGCATGGGAAGCACCACGGCTAGGATGAGGCTGTCACTTCACTGGGCAGCACATCCTCTTTCCAGATGTGAGAAGTGGTGACTGGCAGATCAGGAGCCCTGAGGACAAGTTTGCCTAGCTCTGTGCCACCAGAAGCAGGCATGGAAACCCATTCTGCCCCCACTTCTTGGAAGGTTTCAGTCAGGATGTTATTCCCCTAATGCCACACGCATTTGCACAACAGGAAGCCTCCCTGCTCTGTGATACAGCACTAAATTACAAATACTGAGCTGCTGTATTTGCACAGCTGAAGACACGTTGGGGAAATCACATCTTTAAGCCAAAACCCCAACACATTTCTTGTCATGATGGCACAACAGTTTTTAAAGTTGCTTAGAACATGACAAGTCAGTAATCAGAAACAGCAGCCTCACAAAATACTGCAATTTACAGCTCTGCTAGTTCAGGGGAACTATTATTTTTGTAAGGATTGACTGATGTTTTCTGAACTGTGCTAGAATATGAGGTTTTCTTTCCAAAAGAAGCATGCGATGAGGATAGGAGAAAGAAGGGCTTCTTTTAAGCAACAAAGACACTAGTATTTGGTACATCTAGTAAATAAAATTACCCACATGATCTTTTAACTGTTGCACCAGAATGACCTGGTGTAAGGGCAGGCTGAAGTTCTTCAGCCATTTAGCAGCAGATGGCTGCCAGGTTGGGTTGGTTACATGGCATCGCATTGCTTCATCACATACACTCCTATGCTTGTAATTCAGTTATTTACATGGACTATGATAAGCAACACAGAGATGGAAAAGAGCTTGTTCTTTTCTGTTTAAAACATGGATGTGTATACAGTGCACAGTAGTGCTGAAACCACAGGAGACAGAGGCAGGCAGATGTTTCCTGGCTTGTAATTCATTGGCACCTGATGATAGGACTGAGCATTAAAATCCTTCTTCGCAAATACACTTCACTTCCAAGTCTAGTTCTTAGCTACCAGTTCACAGCGAAGTTTGCATCTGACACCACCCTTCCCTCCCCTAAGAAGGTAAATCTAAACCCCTTCACTTAAAACAAAGAAAAAGCAACTGTTTGGCAACTGCAATAATGTCACTATGGCCTCCCTTGTATCGCAGTCAGCTCCTCTCTCCGCAATACCCCGAGCGGTGGCGTGCTGGGCAGCAAGGGAAGAGAACGGGCAGCCGCTCCCCCTGTGATCTCTGCAGTCCCCGTTGTCAGCTCGGGGACAGACAGCGGCGACACGGGATGTAGGGGCGAACACAACAGTTTTATTGAGTGACTCCCAAGACCCTCGGGGGGTCAAAGGTTTTATACCATAACTCAAGAGGAGGGGTGTAGGAACAGCAACCAATGAGGGTAAAACTGGGGAGGAGTTTTGGGTGGGACTAACATAGCACAAACCTATCAGGGGAAGCAGGGAAGGGGAATAACACAAAGTAGCCAATAAGGTGTTGAGCCTCACTAAATGAGCAGGGAATTCTCTGGAAGCAGGGGAGGGGACTAGGAGGGATGACAGGGAATGTTCTGGGGAAAGGGGCAGGGAAAAAGAGGATTGACAACTTGGAGAGGAGGGGGGTTAGGGAAGAGCTTGGGAAGATTGACAACTGGGGAGGGGAGGAGATTGGGTGGGGGGGTTATGAACAGGCACTAAACAAATATCAAAGAAAAAACACACCACTTCACTCCCTAATGTCAGAGACAAGACAAAGAGATAAATCTCTCTGAAACCTCAAGGCATATTTACAATGGATAAGCCAGCACACTAAGTTCCAGATCACTTCCTTTCCAGGAAGATAACACTGCAGGCAGAGCAGTAGATCTTAGCTCCCTGTGCCCCTGCAGCAGCTACTTCCCTCTGGTAAATCAGGTTCTCCTAGAGGAACAGGGCTACCAATTCTATTTTGACAGATGAGCACTATTTGTGTACAGGACTTGACACTAGCCATGCACCAAGATGCTGAAGGATAACATTTCCTGGGAACCTTTCAGGAACTGAATCGATATGAGCACTACAGCACTACAAGGTTTACTGTAGTAAAAAGATTATTTCTGAAACAGGGCGCTGAAGTCTGGACTTCCAAAGAGGGAGGGTTTGGAGGGAAGTGACCTGATTCACAAACATTTACCCAGTACACATGACAACCTCTTTATTAATGAAAAACACAAAAAAGCCCCACACTGCAATACTGACCAGCTTGTCATGCCTGTCAAACAAACAGATGTGTGGCCACCAAGAGTCTCCCTGAAAAAGGAGAAGGAGATGGCCAGAGTTGTCAGATAGGACAGAGACCAGCTCAGCGCCAGCTGCACTCAAACACCTCCTGGCAGAGGGTCAGGAGCTGTACTGAAGGAGGGGGTGGTACATCTCTCTTCAATTTGCGGATGAGGGGACAGGTTTCTCCTCTCCAGATACTGGAGTGCCCTAAGGAGACACTGGTACCACGAGGTATCTGACCACACTGCTGAGCAGCATCAGGGGTGACATGGGCCAGAGGCCTTGGGCATTGAGATACCATGTGAGTGATCTCATCTCCCTTGAGCTCGTTGCTCTTTGCTTAGCCTCTACCTTGGCTTTGCCTTTACCAAAATTTCCCAGCTTCCCAAGAGAAGAGACAGTCTCACTCCCAGGTGAGAAATATTTCACACACTGCAGGCAACATTTAGGGAGCAGGGGAAATCTCTCTTGGCAGCGGTCCCAGTCTGAGCTGTCACTGCCCTCCATCAGTCACAGGTGCTTTTCCATGTCAGAGTAACCCATACTTACTGCCAGCTCCTGTCTCTCCCCATCCTGCTAAGCATCTCACAGCAGTATTTGCTTCCTGCCCACTACCTGCAAGCAGGTTCTTGTCACAGATCTGCTGATGTTGGAAAGCAAATTCCCATCAACCCCAGGTACAGCTTTCCTGCTCTTATTTCTGTCATGCCACTGCTTTTCTTGCTTCTTAGCTCACTGCCTCATCTCCCCATCCCACCAAATATCCCACATCTACACTGCAGAACAGATGAGGCAGAGCTTTGATAATGTATCCATTCCCTTGCTGTACTTTCTGGATGCCTGAGAGCACTGTTTTAATGAATCACAACAGGCTTTCTCCTAATACCATTGTTTGGGGCCACAGCACAGTCAAACTGAACATATTTTGAAGGCTGTTTCTAAGAAGATGAGAGATGAGACCCTCCAAAAAGACATGGGTCTGGGGACTTCAGGGAAGACATTTTCCTCAGGCAAGTTTTACCCAGGTCATCACTTCTTTGGTGCAGAAGCCTCCCATCATCAGTGCACATAGATAGTTCTTAGAAGAACTGTGGAATTTTCCAAGAGGATATGGTGAAATCCGTGTGCTTTACAGCCTCCTTATTCACATGCTCCATGCTCATGCACTGGCTCTGTTTAGATCATATTTCCCCATGCTTAATTTTTGTCTTCAGTTCTTCTCCTTCCCTTCCCCCAGGTCCTGCTCCAAGTTGTGCACAGCAAACTAAAAGGGTTAACTTCCCTCAGTTCTGTCAAACCTTTGCACTTTATATATACATATATATATAAAATCTAAATTACATGCCACAGCAAAATATTCCTCTAAGAAGAATATCCTGGGGTTTAGACAATAGGTACAGACAACTTAAAAGATTTCTTTTAAATTTCAGCTCCTGCCATCTCAGACATTAATTTACTACCAGAACAGAGGTGCATATTATGTAAATGCTCTTCATACCAGTCTTTATGGAGGGGAAAAAAACCCAAAAACAAACAAAAACAACAGCTCTCTAGGGACATGCCTGCTCATTTCTGGCTCATTAACTTCAATGTCATATACATTCCCACAGGTTGGGAAGACAGAATCTTTGCTATTCTCTAGATTATGTCTAGCCTACACTTATACCGTAAAGTTATATTTCTGACCCTCACTCTGTGTTTTAACCAGACAATAAGTAGCAAGCCTGCCCAAAGGCTTGCTGCTCATTTCACTCAGCATCACACACAAGCACCGGGCCCCTTGTCAAAGTGTTACGGTAATCATTAACCCTGACACAGCTGAATGGGGGTGGGACTCCAAATGGTACCTGATGCAATGGGTTTCTGCAGATCCAGGGCTGCCAGGCCACTTCCAGGAGGAAAGCCACCCAAACCAGTGTGTGTACACAGCTCTCACAAGCAGGGGGTTGACACCCTTCACATTTGAAAACAAGTATATTTTTATTTCCCCTCAGGACTGTTTAGTCTGACATTGGGCAAGGAAGAAGGAAAACAAATATTTTTTCTGTCTAAGCTCCCCCCAAAATTCAGACAACAGGAAGAGTCAAAATTTCACTTTTAACATCTGCTGCCAAACAACACTCATGCTTCCACATTTACAACCTGACATCATGGGGACACTTCTGGGAATACCAGTGAGGTCCCAGTGCTCTTTGTGCTGTGCTAACAGAGAACCTTAACTTGTACTCCAAAGTTTTGCTGCTATTATGATCAATACAAAGAGTCCAGAAGAGAATCAGTCACTCACTTTCTCAGCCACCACACCCCAACACAGATGGAGCCCATAGCAAATCCACAGATTTCCTGAAGAAAGATTCTAGACCTATGTTACCATCACTGTGGTATGATACAAAGTGCATACTCCATCTCTGCTGCCACCACTGCCAGCAGCACAGGACACTGCACAGGAAGGTTTTAGCTGCTGGGAAGCAGCTCTGGATATATGCAGATCTGTGGGGAAGAGTAAGCCCATCTGTTTGCTAGGACTGGCAAAATGGTTTAGGAATTTCCCTTGTCTGGAGGCTAGCAGGATGTGCACAGGATGGCAATGTCCTGGGTAAACAGCTCTTCACAGATTTTTCAGGGAGCCATGTTCTGCAGGTAAGAATAATTTCCTCACTCTTTCAGTCAAAATGGTATTTATAAAGTGTTTCCATTACAGTAAGTCTTCATTTTACAAAATGAGTGTGCCAAAGTGTTTCCAAACATCTCAAGTAACAACAGCAAATTAAACAGTACATAAATAACTTGTACCACACACCCACCAGCTTCCACTGATCACAAGAGGCATGAGAAAGGAAAGGAACAAACCTGTAAGTGAAGAATATTTACTTTCCTCAGAAATTAGTAAAGCAGAGAATGTATCTGGGTGGGGGGGAAATAAAGTTTAACAAAATAAATCCACCAGGATCTTGTTATCGGTAGAGCTGGTTCAGAGAAATCTTCTGAGAATATTAAGGTACAAAACATGTGGGTCTGCTTCTCCTCTTTTGGTGGCACTCTGGGTCATGTCATGGTGACTGACCTTTATACAATGGGTTCCCTCTACCTCTCCTATGTGCCCCAGGAAAAGGCACAACCATCTCATAAGAGCAGCCAAGCTCTCAAGCAAAAGTTAGCACAGATGGTTTAAACTGTTTGTTTTTCTACTTCCCATTTAGAGCATCAGGTTGCAGACAGTGGTTATTAATTAATCAGAGATCAGTTCCATGCTGACCAATCATCCCTCCCAATAAGCACCTTTCTTAAACAAACACAATCCAACCCAAAACCGAGTTTAAATAATCACTCATTCCTCAGGGATGTTTCTGTGCTTGATTTGGTGGCAGTGCAAACTGCAGAGATATGAGGACTACCACCTACGTGGGAATGCCTGGGGTGAGCACTGAATTAACTTGCTGCAATTTTGGATACATCAGAGCATGAAGAGTATCTTGGAATGATCTCAGACAGCAGCTTGAGGCAAAACACAGTCAGCAAATAGACATTTTTATAACAGCAGCACTGCTTTGTGGCTGCCATGGTGTAACCCCAGCTGGCAACCAAACCCCATACTTGCACCTTGCTTGCTTCCCCACCAGCAGCATCAGGGACAGAATTGGAAGAGTAAAAGTGAAAAAACTTATGGGTTGAGATAAAGGAAGTTTAACAAGTAAAACAAACGCCATGCATGCAAAGTAGAACAAGGAATTAATTCACTATTTCTCATGAGCAAGCAGGTGTTCAGACATCCCAGGACAGCAGGACTCCATCTTGGGTAAGACCTACTTGGGAAGACAAACATCACCACTCCAAACATTTCCTCCACTTCCTCCTTCTTCCCACAGCTTTATCTGGTGAGCTTGATGCCACAAGGTGTGAGATATCCCTTGGGTCAGTCAGGATCAGCCGTCCTGGCTGTGTCCCCTCACAACCCCTTGTGCAGCCCCAGCTTCCCCAAGGGTAGGGAGGCGTGACAAGCAGAAAAGGCCTTTACTCTGGGCAAGCTCTGCTCAGTAGTACCAAAACCATCTCTATTGCCAGCACCCTTTTCAGCATAAATCCAGAACACAGGCCCTTATTAGTCACTTTCTAGTGAAGAAAATTAACTCCACCCCAGTCACATTTGCCACAGTGGCAAATGTGAATAGGGAATGTACCTCCTAATTTTCAGAGCTAGGGTTTGAAATTCACCTTGGAAATGGGCACATGAAAAAGCAAACTGAGCTATGCTGATGGTGCTGGAAGTCTGATGCATTTTAATATGAGAAATTTAATTGCTGTGCTTTACCTCTGAAGCCCAAGACAGCTGCCCAAGCAGATGTACTCATTCACAGAGCAGTGAGGAACACAGGTAAGACAGAAGAAAGGGGGATGGGGAAGATTAGACATGGCTCAAATAGCTAGAAAGGCAAAACAGTTTGCTTCCACAAAACAGAAGAGACAGACTGGACACATCTTTCCAAGCTCCAAGTTTCTCTGATCTGAGTGTTCAAAGTACAGTTTGCTTAATGGTGCCAAGGCAGCTCTGCTCTTTAGAGAGAAAACTGTCCACCCATGTCACCAGCTGTGCTCTTGCCTGGGAAACAAGAGATTGAGAGAGGCTTCCTTTTGTCTTTAAGCTCAGAGCCCAATTAACTGCCTGGGTCCCTGGGCATAGTGGAGGCTGGGGGATGAGCAGTAGTTGCAGGAGCACCTGGCAGCATTAGTACCTAACCAGGGGAAGAAGCAGAAGAGAGATACTAGGAGCATTGACAGACTGAGCAGGGGGACAGGGGGTTCTTGTTTTGTAGAGCAGAATGCAAAGGGGCAGATAGAGAGCAACAGCTAAGACAAGTACCTCATTTTTACAGGTTTAGACTGGGAAATGAGTACAGTCATTAGATCACTACTTATACATTCAATCATCAACACTCAAGTTCTCAAATAGATCTCATTAATGGCCATTTCTCTTCAGAACAGACAGGTTAACTTTTATAAAATAAAACAGACACACTTTAAGCTTACTTTTCCATCCTCACCCCAAAATTGTAACAGATTTACCAAATGACATTCTCTGAGTAGAGCAAATTGAGAGAAAGCCTTTCATGGCTGCCACAGCTCTTAGAAGGAAGGTCACTGTCACTGCTGAACCTCGAGATTTTATGGGACAGACAGGAGTATCACCTCAGTGGTTGCCTGTAAAAAAGACAGAATGGGATGTGAACCTTTTTCTCTTGAGGGTTGTAAGGCATAGTCTTAAAATGCAGTGTCAGAAAATACTTCCTTTCTAAAAACCCCCTTAACACAAAATCCTCATGTCATTCATCTTGGAGCTCAGGCTGCAGACATGGCCAGAAGAGAACTGGCTATACTTGTAACCAGAATGGTGGCCTCCCTCAAACACACAAATAGTTACAGACACTCACTGTAACCACTACAAGTCACCAGTGGCAAATGCCCACTGCATGGACCACTCTGGCCAGAAGAAATCCCTGCCCTGACAGACAGCCCCTCCCTCAGGTTCCTTTGTACAAGACACCATGCAGTGCTCACAAGCCTGCAGGACATCCATATCCTCTGGGGAACAAATCTCTTGAAGTGTCTCACATAGCTGACAGCTGGCACTGAAGAACCTTATATTCATAAGGGTTTTAACAGTTTAAATTTCAGTCTGTGCTTTTTCTCCTATTTGTGAGTCATACTTGTACAGCTTCACTTTCCCCACAGTGTCCTATATAACAAAGTCAACAGTTCTTTAGTCAGGTAGATACCTCCTCACACTCGGCAGAGCTATAGGAAAAGCCCTGCCTCCCTTGGCCCCTCTCTCTGACCTGCTGCCTTGTGTTTGGCAAACAGCTTTGGACACACACTGCAATTTGTCCTCCTGCAAGTTAAAGTCTGCGAAAGTGCATCCCACACAGACTCACACAGTGCCAGGACACAGCCATGCCATGATTAGGACTTCACACCCAACAAGTTGGATGGCAAAAGTATTTCTAGGAAGGGAAAGGTATTAGACTAGCTGACATAACTCCAAGTGTTAGCAGAAATCCCTCCAGGAGCATGGAAGTGCGCCATGTAAAAATCCCTTGTCTGTAAGCAAAAACTGGTTAAGCTCCCCTATTACTCTCACCCCAGCATTAATGTGAGCTCTCTCTCACCTAGTAACTCTTTGGTTAGTCCAAATCCTTCACATACCATCAGTTGGCCATGACAATTAGACAGATTTCTTTCAGTCCAGAAAGTTCAGGACTTCAGGGGGAGTAACAGATTTTAATGGGGCTACAAGTCTCGTGTGGCAGCTGCAGCACAAAGCAAAGAACAAAGTCACAATGCTGCATATTTAACAATTGGCTTTTATTTCCTGGGGATAGCTATCAAAATGTGAGCAAAGGCAAAAGGGATTGTAATGCCCTTTAAAAAGAAAAAAGAAAAAAAAAATCAAAGACAGGATACTGGTCCAAATCTATTTTGGTCACATTATTCACTACTTCTGAAGTTAACCTTTCATATGGTTTAGAAGTCTATGGTATTGCCACATGAATGGAAATTTATCTCTTACCCTAACTAGGCACAATAAGGGAGGAAGAAAGGGAAATGGATGAAAGTGCCAGAAGATTTTTAGTACCACTGTTTAGCATTGCTATTGTTAGTCCCTCAGTTCTGCCACGTTCAGGCTTCTGATGTGCCCTGTGGAGAGAGCTTTGCCCAGAGGTGCCAGACCGGTCTGCTGCTTGCTGGAAGCAGGACACTGGCACCCACCAGCTTTCCTAACTCTGAGGAACATGCCCTGTCTTCTAACATTCACTGAAGCCCCCATGGAATCATTAAAAGCAGCACCACAGATGTTTGCAGATTTTCATAGGGGAGTAACAAAAGCCAGAAGAACTTGGATGCTCACCTGGTGGCATTTGTGTCTCACAGGGGTATCCCAGTGACTGCATGGTTCCTTCCCAATCTGGAAGGATGACATCCATGTCAAGCTCATCTTCTTGGGAATTTCTGGGGCATTGATAGGTTTTGGTTTAAGAAGAATAAGAATGTAGAGCATTAAATTCATCTTTAATATTAAGTTTTAAAAGGACCTTCACCAGGTACTAGAATAATATGACCCTCATTGAAACACATGGATCATGGCTGAATAGAATCTGTAGAGCAGAACTTTGAAATACTAATTTTAAAAGTTTATCTGGAAAAAAAAAAGGTGTTCAATTAGATGGCAAACCAATTAGGAGAACTCACACATTCCTATGTTGCCAGGCCTTGTTCATCCTACAAATTTCAAATTCACTTTAGCCTTGTTTTAAGCTTCAGCATTTTGCCCTTATTGCACCTCCACTGGTATGTACTTCCCTTGTTATGCACACTAAATTGTTTTCTGGTTACTTTCTGACTCTTTGAATATCCCAGCCTCTTTCTCCCCTGTCATAACATCATCCTAAAGTTCTAGCTCATTCTGACACTAAAGCCTAATTCTATGTTTTAGCTCCTGGGTAAAAGTAATTTAGTTTAGAGACAGACACCCACAAACTTGTGTTATTCACCAGCTCTGGAGAAGGAGGGTGGCGGGAAAAGGAGAAAACAGGCTGTTTGAATATGTTGTCACATAAATAGGCATTGAAATCTACTTTAATATAACCAGTCTTGAAAAACTGCCAGCCATAACAAATGCTATTACATAGCAGCGAGTCTGTGTGCTGGAGGATGCTTCAGGGAGCTGTCTGTGAGACTCCTATTCAGACAAAACTTTGACTGATGGCCCTATTCCTGATAGTACTTTCCTCTGTACTGCATGTAAATAGTTATGATAGCTCAACTACTATTCTCAGCTGTAATATATATACTTTAAGAATTTTTTGTGTGGTTTTACAAATCAGCTATTTCAAGAAGACAGTTGTGGAGTGCTCCAAGAACTCCTTAGCATCTCCTCTATCCTTTCCCCTCTCCTGTCCTTTCACTCCCAACTTGGAGTTAACTGACATGCTATACTGTAGATTTGGTGGCTGGTGGGTGTTTTCTTGATGAAAATAATATTCCCGGCATGTTCCATTACCCTAATAGTCTTCAGCAGGAAGCATTGCTTCTGCATTTGGTAACAAAAGAGTGTTCTGGTCCAAGTGTCAGGGAGAAAACACCTTCTTTCCCATATCTGAGAGCCATGATGAACATGCACATAGCCCTTCACCACACCCATTCAGAAGTGAAATAGGGCCTCTTCTCTAGAGCAGTAGCCATCACCACTGCTGTGATGTTAACAGGATGAGGGTCTACACCTGTTAGTTGTAGAATAGTTACTATCCAAAAACTCTCTCCGGAGGCATCACTTAATTTTGAAAATATTTGGAGAAACACGGAAACTAAAATTCACCTGCAGTACCCCAAAAGGCTGCTGGTGGATTTCTCCACAAATCAGTGAGGATAGCTACAGAGAAGAAGTTCTTCTGCATAACATCTGCAAACACAATACACTAAACCCATAAAGAGGCAGAATAAAGGGGGATGAGGGAAAGGAAGGAAAAAACCCACAGTGAAATGGTGTGAGGAGATGCTGGGAGAAGCAACACCTTCAGCATACCAAATGAAATCTCTGCAAAATCAAGTATGAATTTTTCCCACTCCTTTCCTATTACTTCCTCCTTCCCTCTTTACGTTTTGTGCCAACAAGTTCCAGTTAATTCCTTTTATTTCCAAGTTGCTGCTTGATACAGCACTTTTCCCCTTTCCTCCTTTTCCCCTACACCGTGTACAGACCCTTTAAAACAAGAAACAAAAAGTGTTTCCTCAATGTATTTTAAAATGAAATTACTTCAATATGCTCCTACTCCCTGCCTCACTGCATTTCCAAAAGGTATTTAACTACACAGCATACTGTACACATGCAGATAGAGGGCCTCCAGAAACTTTAACTTGCTAGTAAACAGCATTAAAACTCCCATTTTCTTTTTAATTTAGATTTCTTTTAATTTGTGAATTGTGTTTATCTAGACTACTGTCTCAGTGATGGAACTGCCCCTCAGCAGGGTCAAGGTAAGGAAATCTTTCTGCACGGAAGCTGATAAATTTTTTGACATGAAGATTCACACTCAGACCCCTCATTCATTCCACCTCCAAGAGGCCAATCACATACCATCACTGTCTTAGAAGATGGAGGATGGGGGCTCACCTTTGAACATGAAGCTGACAATACAGCAAGTCACAGTTCACTTGTGTGAACAAGTGTTCCTAAGGGGATGCCCAAAGATCACAGCTCACTTCTCTGTAGTCCCTTCCACTCTTCTCTGAGGCCCCAAGAGGGCTGTTCTCCTGCTGGATCAATGCAGCACACTGACACAGGGATTAAGGTCTTCAGCCCAGCTTACAGCCTGGGCTCTGCTGCTTAACTTCAGGCTGCCAACATGTCAGAGCCCTGCAACTGGAGCTTTCTGACACTGGCCCAAGTAAAAGTGGGAAATTTCTACGACTGAATGTCCTCAGTTGGATTGTTTGTTGTTACCTGGAACTTTTCTTCCTCTCTGACTCTCTTCATAAATTCCAAGAAACTCCTCTTGGCAGTTCGGTGATGATGTTACTGAGGGATACTTCACAATAATCTTTGCCATGCCCTTCAGAGACAGTCAGCGTATCCAAGAGCACTCTGTGCTTCCCCCATAACATGATGAGGAAGGAGCAGATATAAATCCCTGGGGCTCTTCCATCTTCACTTCTGATGCCCATTCTGTGGATAAATGTGCACTTCAGTGATAAAAACATTAAGACAAGACAGTAAAAGCTTTCCACAAAACCTGGCAGTTCTGCCTGTGATTGAAGAGAGCCTAGCAGGTCAATAAAGTTACTGAGAAATGGGTTTCCAATATTTAGTTTTCTTCTTTTTTGAACCTATTCCTCCCCTGCCCCAGTATTACTGGACTTGGTGGAAGCCTGAAAATCCTGATATCACTAGCAAGAGCAGAGTTATTTACTGGAAAGGCAAAAATGATGGAAAGCTTAACCTACATATGTCATCTCTCTCTCTCTCTATATATATATATATATAAATATTTAAAACCCCTTCTGAACAGCTGGATTATTTCTTAGGTTCAGCATTCAAGCTAGTGCAAACCTGCAGGAGCTCCTAAAGAGTACATGATCAACACAGCAGCCCTGCTGCCTTAACCTTGGAGACCCAGGCAGAGACACAGGCTAGGAGCACAAAGCAGTGAGCTGCTGGGCCTCAGAGGAAAGCAGATTTGCTTGCAAATTTGCTATGAGTTGTGTTTTAAATCAATGCCTGGAAAAGAGATAAACAGGTACCAGGCTGATCACGTACCTGGGCAAAAAGACATACCAACCTCAAACACTCACTCACTACTGAGGAAGTTTTGTTTTGGTTTTTTTTTAATTGACCTTGTGACCAGCTCTTGAGAAGAGTTATGAAATATTATACTTTTGTCTATGAAGTCCCTGATTCTCCAGAAACACAGGAGAGCAAGTCTAGCCTACAGCTTCATGTACACACAATGCATCCAGATTCAGCACTTGTTAAATAAGAGACCAAATCAACAGGGAAATATTTAGAAGCATCTGAGTGGTTATAGCTGAGCAGGAGGAGAGAAAACAAGATCACTAAAGAGAACTGTGTGTCCCTTTAGTACCAAGCATAATGGGGTTGTTTGCCTCCCAAGGCAGCAATTTTTTAAGTCATACCCTCTGCAGAACAACTGAAATTCTGTGTGTGTGTGCTCCCTCCCACAACAAGGTTTTATGAGCTCTCAGATGGGATGCTGACACCATGCTGTGTCTCTGTGCACCTGCACTGGATACCTGCAGGGAGAGAAGGGCTGAGCCCTCCTGCTGGGGAGAAACCCTTCCAGGGCAGAAAGGATGTGAAGAACATTTGCGTCCTGAGGAAGGGGCTGTGGTGTGAACAGCTCTGCACAGAACCACTCATGAGAGGGAGCACACGGGGAAGAGCCATGGGCCTAAAGCCTCTGTGGAAGAGAGCTCAGCCCAGCTGAGTCACAGGGAAGGTGCCCTTCCTCGTTGAGAGATGGCTTCAAAAATATCCAAAGCTCTTCCACCACACTCAAGGTTAAAAGCAATGAGTCAATCACACAGTTTTGCACAAGGGCTCCTGCACATACCCAGCGCTTCTGGTGGATGTGGACCCTGTGCTGGCATCAGAGGACAGCAGCGAACACCAGTGTAGTCTGTGTGCTGCAGTCTGGAAAATTATAAAGCCCAACAGGTTGAGCCACAGGGCTCATCTCTAGGCTCATTTTAATAGCTGTTTTTGCTTTCAGGTTACCGAGCCATGGCTTTGAGCTCGTCCAGAGATGAGCAGCTCAGCTGAAACAAGCCTGCTTCAGGGTGAGCAAGAGCCTTTTGCATGGTTCCAGCCTCTGCTAACCAGCCCCTAAGCTGCCAATGATGTTCCCACAGTTGGTGGCTGTGCTGCACTTCCCTGTGGAGAGAAATTATCCCCACCTCCTGTTGCTTACCACTTTGGGGGGCCTATTTCTATCTCGGTGGTGTGATGTTGTGGAGCACCAGCATGGATGCCAGTGGGAAGAGGAAAGTGCAGGCTGCCTGCTAACCAGCTGGCTGCTGCACCAGGCTGCGAGCAGTGCCCGTATCACATCCCTCCTGAACAGTTTGCTTTTTAAATCCTGAGCAACTGCAGTCACCAGTTTGTTGGCAAAGCTCATGTCAGACAGCAACCCAAGGCTACTTCAGCCTTTTCATCATACTTCCTCATACACAGTATAGGATGTGGGGAAACATTTAGATGCTTAACTGGCAGGAGGAGGCACATTAGTAGGATAGGGCTGTTTGCTGGGTTTTAGATCAGCAGCAAGCTGACAGTGTCTCATCCAAAAGCACAGCTCTGTTTAAGCAAAATATATGTATAAGAGATTCAGTCCAAACCATGGAAGATAAAAAAGAAATGTCTTATTTCAAGGATGGCGAGGGGGAGAGAGAGAGCAGATCAAGCAACATACCCAAGTGCACAAGAAATCTGCAGCACCAGTGATAATGGATCTCTGCTCCTCTACTTCCCCCAATAGGAAGACAATCCTATAAAGGTCAGATAAAGGCACCAACTACCTGTATACTGAAACTTTGAGTCAGTATCTCACTCAAAGAATCCTCAGGGCTTTGAACATTTTGTATGAAGGCCTATGTGAGAGCTGTGTGCACTGCCACAGCCTCCACCTTTGGGAAAGATTTACACTACAGAGCTGAGCAACTCCCTGCACTGAGCACCTGGCCAGAGAGTCATTACTGCCTTCAGAGCCAGTGGCCAGCAGCCAGTTGTGTCAGATCCAAGGGGATGGGCAGCCAGCTCCCAGCTTATCTGTGGGGATGACGTGCCTACCACGCAAATGATGACTTGTTTTGGTAATTGGTTTTAGTTTAGGAGAACATTCTCCCTTAGTCAGCATCTTTCTAACATTTCTGTTAGGTCAGTGTGGGACTGAGGAAGATGCCACAAGGGAGAAAGGCAACTACAGCACAAAGCAGGGGAGTTCAAGTGTTCATCTGATCTGAGAGTGGATCCACAACATGCTATTTTCTTTAATATATACTTTAATTTCCTGCTCCTATCTGCACCATATTTGTTCAGCATGCAGGGGAAAAAAGATGAAATTTATTCCTATCAGCAGAACTCTTCCACTTTCTGCTGGCAGCAATAGGATAAAATGTAGGATGGGCAGAAACACAAACACTTTGTCCAGGATTAGGTTTTTCCTCTTAAGAAATGACAAGGGACAATCACACCTATTCATTAATATAGCTGGCTGTATGTGTGCACCTGCAGGGGAGGAAGAGGGATAAAGATCTGGAATAAAAAAAAGTTTTGCATCAGCAGTTTCTTAGTGCAGCTACTTTAAGCCAAAGAGAAACATTTCTCTAGAATGACTAATTAATTTATTTAACACACAAAAATGATGCTTGGAGCTATGTCTAGAGCATTTCTGAAATCTCTCAAATCCCATCAGATTACACAAAATGAAGTGGTAGATTTTTCTATTTGCCAAAGAAACCATGAAGCCAAATTCCACTTGACCTGAGTAGGCTCAGAAGGAAGGAAACTTTTAGGGAAGAAGAGAGAGAGCTGATGCAGGGAAGCAGTATGTCAATGCTGGCTTTATGTGGAATACTTGAAAAAGGTTTTTTCCCCCAGTTCTCTGTGAGCCCTCCAGTTTAAGAATAGGGGCCTCTTCTTTTTGTAAGATGCCATCACTTTTGTGCAATCAGTGCTTATTCACTAGCAAATGCTACTCTTTCTCTGGCAAAATTTATCCTGCAGAATTCTGAATGTGGTGCTAATTATATCTAGATACATAAATGCACAAGTTCAGCTTAGAGCATTTTCATAAACTCTTCTGCCCATCAAAGCATGGGGCTGGTAGGCATTTCCACAAGCAGCTGCCTTTTACAAAGAAAAGTATCTGTCCAAAGATTATACTCAATTTGAGAGTCAGAAGTGCAAAACACAAGTCTGATGCTTCTGAAACTCCCATTCTAATTTCAATTAAAATTTGTTTAGGGGGAAGTTATGAGGAAAAGGAGGAAGTGGAGACTTGCTGAAGGGAATCACCTGGATTTTCTTTTCCTTCATCTTAAATTGCCTTAAGAAGCCTACCAGACAAAATCCCAATGCACTTGGGATATTTTATACACAGGCATTATATTCAGGACTCATCCCAGACAAAGACAACTCACCTTTCTCCAGCAGTCCCATCCAGTCCAGGAAAATCCTCATCCTGGAACAGACCCCTGTTTTTTTTGGGCTGGCACCACCACCACCCCATCTGACAATGCTGACAAGGGTAAATGGTCCATCTCCAATGCTGCAAGCCAGAGGGCCACCAGAACCATCCTAGAAACCAAGAGAGGAGTCAGTGATCTCATTTGGCCTCTGCACTGCTGCAGGTAAGTAGAGAACTGTTGAAATCCTGTTTGCCCAAAAAAGCCCTCCTGCAGGAACTGGGAATAGAGCTACTGGTGCCACTCAGCAACAGCCTGAACTGTTGGATTATGCCATGACATGGAGCAATCGAGGACACCTTCATTTACTTTTTCACTTCCAACCATCAATAAAAGAGAACCATTACAAAGATATCACTAGACCATTTTAACACTAGAGATTTATCAAAAGTTTTGTCTCCAACCCAACAAAAACACCCACAGTCAAGAATTTTACACTACATAGATGACTTACTCATTGCAACACCAACTCAAAAAAAAAAATAGAACAAATTCATTCTATTCTATTCTATTCTATTCTTTCTATTCTATTCTATTCTATTCTATTTGTTCTATTCTATTCAAATAGTGTCGCTGCTGAAGCTCAAAATACTAAACTAAAAATTTCACATCAAAAATACAAGAACTTTCACCCTAGAAATATTTCTACTTCTATAACTATATTGTACTATAAATATTTTAAAATTCATTATCTAAAATTGCCCCTCATAAGTCTTACTACAATATATTTCATAATTCTATTTCTTTAAAATGTATAATCTTATTTACAAAACCATATTTTAAAATTTATTTTTAATTCTACTTCTCTCCTAACAATATCTATCTTATTTTACCATATTTCTAAATAAACATTTCTTATCCCAACATTTACACACAAATACATACTATATAAACTTTCTATTAAACTTTAAAAATTCTCGACAAATTAATTCCCCACATGCAACAAAGAGACTGATTTAAAGGCTTGGTTATCACTGAATGAGGACTAAGCATAGGTTGAAACAAAATATGATTGAAGCGTGCTCTTTAGTGTTACATAAAATTTATTAGTGCACCATAAGATTGCAATATTGAGCAGAACTTGCATTTTAGCTTGGCAATGCCTCAGTCAGAATTACTTGGTCTTTAATTTACTCAGCTGTTCTTACCCGCTTGCCTTGTGATTTTGGGAAGAACAGTCAGTTCTTCAACAGTGCTACAAGAATTTTATAAAAACAATGCAAGTCATAGTTTACCTTGACAAGAGTGCCGTGAAAAAGAGTTTCAAGCAAGTGACAGTGGGAAGTGTTCCATTGGGATCATAGATGGGCCTTGGGAAGTGCAAGTCCTTTCCAGTCCCTTCTCCTAAGTGACCCACAGACATCCATATGCAGACATTTTCAAGAGCACTCACCTCTAATATTTCTTCCCCTGACAGGAGTCCTGGTCTCCCACAGAAACAAAGCCAGCACCAAGAATCCTGGCAGAAATCCCTCCAGGGTAACTGAAGCAGTGATTTATCTCACAGACTGCATCCTCAAGTACAGGCATTCATGTCTGCTGCAACTACCTCGCCCAGTTCCCATCTGGCTGGGAAATAAATCTGAGGTTAGGTCTGGGCAAAAGAATAAAATACTTCTGAGAGAAATGTGATTTCAGAAGCATGAAGGGAAATGTTGAAGTCAGAGCTTAGCATACCTAAGTGGGGATGCACCCCAGTGGTCTTCACCTGTCTCATCTGTGACCAGGGCAGAGAGGAACAAGCTGCCTTTTAAGTGCAGCCTGAATGGCTGAATGGATACTTGTAAAACAACCCCAGAGATTATGAACAATCTCCAAAGAGGTCATGAAAACAAATTTTTAAAAGGTGCAAGGACCTGGAAAAACAAATTCCCTACCTCTCCAGTCACTTGAGAAGACTACTGGGACAGATTACATTGACCTCCTGAGACTAAAGGCTTCACTGTGCAAACACAAACCACTAAGGTTTTGTAGAAGCCTAGTGTGAGCCACTTGAGCTTCTTTCCCACATGCATTTCTTCTTCTTCCCCCTTAGGAAGAAAGAGTCAGCAAGGTTTTTATAGACAGGTATATTTCTTGGCACTAAGGGAGTAAGGTGTTGAGGGTACACAGCCATATCTATTTAATTTTAAGACTTTTTACTGCCAGTAGTAAGGACTAGGTATAAAACATACTTCCTTACACTGCAAGTGAGCTGAATGAAACCAGAGTTACTGGATTTCAGTTCTCATTCTTCAACCTGGCTACTTGCCAGTCATTTTGCCTTGCTACCAACACTTATCTGCACATATAGATCTGTTTTGAGAAATATTACAGGGTCAAATGCACCAAAGTCAGCACTTTTGATGGTATTGCTTGGGTTTACCTGTTCTGTTGACTCTTTTAGAGCTCTACAATGGTCTCAGGCTGTCACAGTCCAGTGCAAGGGTTTATTGGCCCTATATAATGAAGTCAAACATATTGATATGATGATATTGATGTATGGTGAAATTAAACATATTGGAGTTACATTCAGTCAGCCATAGAGCTTCCTAATTCAGCAGTCACACATCCCTTCTGGCTGTTCTCTAATTAATCACTTATTCCCAGGACTGCTGAGCAGGAGCTTCTCACGGTGACAACTGCGTTGCATCAGTTGTGTCTCTGATAGTAGAGAGTCCAATCAACTTTAATGGATCTCCTACAAGGAAAACCAAACTTTTCCCATCTTGAAAATCAGTGTTCTTGGAGAAAGAGCAGAAGAAAGCTTTTGCAAAAAGTTGTGAATACAATTTTTAGCTGTGCCCCCAGTCTGGAGGAGCAGGGGAGAGCACACCCACAGCCACACACAGTGGGCAGGCTGATGACAGCCCTGTCACACTGGCAATCTCCAAGCAGCTTCAGGGTAGCAGTGAGGGCAGCCTCCTCAGTCTCACTAATGTGCCTGAACAGTCACTGGGGGAAAAAAACATGGGTGTCTGCAAGAGATCCAGAAATCTCTCCATACCTTCACAGGCAATTTTCTTGTTTTCTTGGATAACCTCACACCATGGAAGCAGCAAGGACAAACATGTAGCAGAGAGCAAAATTTGTCTTCTCTGTCTGGAAATAGAGGGGGTAGGAAAAAATCAGTGAATAAAAACTTGAATCCTAAGGATGTCTTCCTTCAGGGGGCTAGTGAGGGTCAGGTACTGAAAGAGGATTTCTCCCACATTCCACCCTGTATCCCTGCTCCCAGTAGGAAGCACAGGCAACCAGAATGGAGAGGATGTACCACAAGTATGGATTTGAGTGATGGAGCACCTATGAATCACTTCTTATCCACACAAGTGCACAAGAGGGGACTTGAGGTCAGAAAACAAATGCCTCAGTGCATAATCCTCTTATAAATTAGAGGAAAGAGCCTCAGACTGAATCAACTGAGCCAAATTTAATTTCTTTACCTAAGGTGACATCCTACAGGTGCAACATTGGTGCATTCCTTCTCTTCCTCTGTAAGAGGAAGGAAATAAGAGTTAGCTCTGACTTGGCTTGTCCCCTCAAAGTCCCCACTCTGGAAAGCAAAAGTTACTCATCTCCTCAAGTTGCAGCTGGCACACACTCATGAAAGTAGGAAGCAACAATAGCAAACTGGTCCCCAGGATCAAGGCTCTCCTCTCTAGTGATGTTTTCAAAAGAAATATCAGACTGACAGAATTAACAAGACTACTTGTTTCAGGTAGCTGATGCTAGTCATCTCACTTCTCAGTGAGAATAAGGAAAAAAGCACTTGACTCACCTCCCTTAATCAGCAAAGGGAGCTCTGCTACAACTATTCTGTTTTAAAGCTACCTTGACATAATGCAGCAAGATTAGCCCAAAAAAGAAGCTCAGGTTTCAAAGAATAGCTGCAGATGATGTGGAAATCATCATACACAGCAAGCATCTCTCTACTAACAAATGAACAAAAGTGAGCTAGGCTCTAAATTCTCTGAAGCTGTTCTCCCTGTCACTTTGAAAATCTTACCAGCATGCTAGTCCCTGAATTCAGCACTGGCTTGGGAGCTGAGGATCCACAGAGAGTACCTGCAGGAATGCACAAGAAACTGTATTTTTAAGATGAGACATGCCATCCTGTGGCTTTAGCTAATTTAGGTTTCTAAAAAATCCCAAACTATAAAGACATGGAAACTTTCTGATTAGAAAGAAAGAGCAGCCAGGACTAATCTACCATAATTATGCCCCATAAAATCAATCCTAATTTTTTTTTTTTATAGAGTCATTACAAGTATTCTTCAACACACAGCATGAATGCCCCTCATTGCACAAAACAGAACTCCAACCCAACCAACCACACTTGAGAATTGAATTTGCCACCATCACAAACAAAGTCTCTCTAGAATAGACGTGTCCAGGTTAAGGACCCAGAGAGCAGCTGCCAGACTTTCCTCCCTGTTGAGAGAATTCAGTTTGCCTAACATCTGAAAGTCCTGAAACTGCAGCTGGATAGGAAGACTGCACTTTATTCCAGAAGAGCTTTCCTGTAGGAATCTGAATTTCTGATGGCAAAACTGTGCTGGAAAGCATCAAAGGAAATGCTCCAGGATGCTGAAAGCTCTCTCATGAAAGATTCCAGATCCAAAATTGTCAGCCTTGTTTCCCCCACTTAAATAGTCCTTTCCAATGGAAACCAGATTTCTTTTTGCAACTGTAGTGCTAATACTTACGCAACACTTGGTAAACACATGCAACTAAATTACCACCACAAAACAGATTCACATGGACCAAATGAAAAAAATAGAAAAAGGGAAAAAATAGAACCCTTTGCCAAAGATCACTTGTCAACAGAAGACCCAAGACAGTTCAAGCTTCTTATCCAGCTTATTTGGTGAAAAGGAAAGAGCACCAGCCCCTGATCCCTCTACTCTGGTTTCTGGTTAACATACAGGTCTGTAAAGAGGTAACCAGAATTCAATCCAAATATCTTCACTTCTGAGCATAAGTGTGGCAAGCACATTTCTCTCACTCTCAGGATTTTTCATAGAGGTGCACAGAGAGAAATGGAAGAGTCAGACATCGTCATTCTTCCCACTGGGTTCGCCTGCATCTACAACAAGTGGTGACCCCAAACGTTGGATGAAGAACCTGGACCTGGATCGGTCCACAGCCGTGATTTAACATGGGAAAGGAGGTGAACCCTCTTGAAAAGGCTTGTCCGAAGTCCCTGCGAGGGATCGGGGAAGGTAAGACACCGTGGGAACCCTTTCTATAGGACCAGGTGCAGCCGCAAGCAGTTTGCCGTAATCGGACGCCTCTGCCTGCCTTTGAAAACGTACTGATTTTCTGATTATAATACTGCCCTGACCTGGGGTGGACTTTAACTTTGGGAAGAGATGTCTGATGACTTGAATGCTCTTTGGTATTCTGATATCTGTTTATATTTGCCCTCTGGAAAGATTTGCTTCGGAGCTATGGAGAGACTGTGTCCGACGATGATTTGTGGGAGTTTCTTGAATCTACACACGCTTATGCTTTTTTCAGGAGTTTGGCCTCTTCCCTGGAACCAGAGTCCTGAAAACCTCTGTATTTCTTTGTCAAGGAACGTTGCGTACGAGATTTCCCAAACTGTCGATACGGGTTAGTTTATTTTAAGCTTTTTCCGATAATCTGGAGCTGGTACCCAGTGATCACGTTTGAAGAGGGCTGGTGGGAGTCCCTCACACCCAGCAGGAGCCCTTCAGCCCCCCTGTCATGGCCGGACAGGCATCAGCTTGTTCAAAGATGGTCTTCGCTGCAGGAGACCCCGCTTTTGAGCTTTTGTCCGGGGCTCAGAAGTTTTTCTGTCTCCCTGCAAGAGAAGCCTCCTCCTGCAGAGCGTAAGCCCCTCCTCCACCCCTCCGAGGAGATGGAGCCGCTCCCAGCCCCAGCGGAGCCGGAGATATCGGCTCCCTCGCCGGTCTGCCCACCCGCACCCACTGCGGAGACACCGCCGCCGCCTCCCGCCACAGCGGCCTCGCCAGAGCCTGCCTCAGAGCCGGTGGCCCCACTAGCCCCACCGGAGCCTACCTCAGAGCCGGTGGCCATGCCTCCTGCAGCAGCAGAGGCGCCTCCGGGCCCTCGCACTGGCCCAGAGCCTGTTCCCAGAGCTGTGATGCTGGAGGGGACCCCCAGCCCATCCCGCTGCTCATGGAGCCCACTCCACCACTTTCGGAAAACAGCGCCCTGCCCCACTGCCTCCAGTGAGCTCGGCGTCCCCTCCCAGCCGGTTCCCTGGTGCTGGCACTGCCGCCAAAGTGAAAATTATGAAGTTTAGTGCCTTTCTGGGGAGCAGCGTTTTGCTTGGTCCTACTCTCGCTTGGGTGGGGGATTCTCACCGGAGCTCCTCGATCCCCCCGCTCGCATTTGGGCGGTGGGGGGGATGGGTTCTGGGAATGCTGCCACTGGCCTTGTGGCCGGAGGAGATGGGGGTGCTGGTGGAGCTGCGTGCCGGCCCAACCGTGCCGCAGATCCTGGGAATCAACAATTCTATGGGGAAAACATCTTCTCTGCTGAGCTCTGGGGCGCTTCTTGTGCCATGCTCTCATTTGAGGGGCGGGCTGTGAAGGTGAAGGCCCCACCTCGCCAGTCAGGCTTGAGTTCCTTGGCCCAGCCCTCAGAGCCCCCAGGGCCTGGGCCCCCGTGTCCCCCACGGCCGGGTTTGGGATCTGTGTTCTGGCCACATGGACCAGGGCCACCTGCTTGCTGGGCATTCTGATTCCAAGATTTGAAGAAAAAAAAAAAATCATTGAAACTAGATTTAAGATTAATTAAATAGAGATGGTTGAAAAAATAAGAAACAAGAAAGAAAGTAGTTGATTTCAGAGCTTTGGCCATGGCATTTCAGAGAATTTCTGTTTTGAATTTGATGATGCTTTTTTTTTTTGCACGGGAAAGGTGTTTTGGTGTTTGATAATTATACGATGTCACATTTGGTGGTTTGTTTTTTTTTTCTTATGGGTTTGTTCATTGTTGTTTGGACTTTCTTCAGTTGTTCTGTTTCAGGATTGAGAAGGATTTTTTAAAGATGTCAAGATTAACATCTCCAGTCAATGGACACCTTCTCCTGAGACTCAGCTGTTTGGACTTTGAACATTGAGCATTCTTTTCATTGTTGTTTGGGTTTTTATATTATATATTTTGCTTTAGAGATTTGATAGATGTTTTTGCAGGTAAAGGATTTCTTTGAACATTGCACATCAGTGTTTGATTTGGCTTCTGATTGATAACTAGCAAATTGATAAGGGGACATCTTGAGTTTTTTTTTTTTTTTTGCAAGGGCCCTGCAGAAGAATTGCAAATGCAGTTTTTATTTTTATTTTTTTTATTTATACGGAAAGGGTGGCAAGCACATTTCTGTCACTCTCAGGATTTTTCATAGAGGTGCACAGAGAGAAATGGAAGAGAAAACAATTTCTATTTCTGCTCCTTGTTTTTCCTATGTGGAATGTGTTTGGAGACTTGTTTACCTGGAGTGAGTGCTTGATTGGATTCTGATGAGGACTGTTTGAGCCTGATGGCAAATCCAATCCACCTGTGTCTGGACTCTCGAGAGAAGATCATGAGTTGGTAGCATTTAGAGATAGAGTAGGAGAAAGTAGTATGTAGTTTTTAGTATCCTCCTTTTATATAGTATATTAATGTATTTTAGCATAATTATAATAAAGAAATAATTCAGCCTTCTGAATTGGGTCAAATATCGTCATTTCTTCCCACTGGGTTCGCCTGCATCTACAACACATAAGATTGCTTTTTACCTCAAGAATAAATACCAAGCTCTGTAAAAGTGAGTGTGGTGCCTGGAACCTGTTTTTTGAAAAAAGACAGGCTATTACCATGTGCTTTCTTTTCATCCATCCAGGAAGAAAATCTGGGAATATAGAAAAGAAAAAAATAAGAAAGTGAGAAACATTTCTTCCACTGAAGATTTTCATAATGATAGAACTGAAGCAGATTTAAAGTGAGAAATTAAAAAATATTTCCTTCTGAAAGTGTGGGAAAGATATGCCTCAGATCAGCAATTTTTTCATTAATAAATTTTAAACAGAACTACTTCAATTTATTAAGAATCCATTTCAGTAGAATTAAACACCCACCACCAACACCCACCACCAACTGTCCTTTCACTCTACTTTTCTTTGCACATTTGTCTTTTCAGTGGCACATAGAGCAAGGTTCTCTGGTAGTCTCCTGGGAGAGAGCAAAGCCAAAAGCCAGATCCAGCAGCACACACCTGAGCACTCCACGGGCTTTGCAGCAGAATGTGAGCCTTGGTCCCATACCCAGTCCTGCAATGGCAGCAGGGTCTCTATGGGAAAGCAAGATCTTGGATCAGGATGTGGGTTCTCCTGTGCCCACTGCACACCTGGCCATCATGAAGGGCAAGACAAAAGGACAAAGCCTCAAGGCTTCTGCAGATCCTTCCAGGGGAATAGAGTACCATGGTACCACACAGCATATTTTGGTGATAAAAAATGCCTGTTTCCACAGGATTTCTAATTAAAGTCTAAAACAATTAGTGCTCATACAGCTGGGTTGCTTCTTCCTCACAATAAATAGTAACTGCATCATAAAATGATTGATTCCAGCCAAAAACACTAAATGGATATGCTCCAGAGTGGGGCTTACACCTTGTATTGCTCTTGACCTATTCAACAAAATCTCTGAGTTTTGCATACAAGTGTTAATAGTCCCTAAAATCATTTATCATCCTGAGGAATATGTGTTTAATGCTCAAGTCACTTTTGAACACCACTTATCAAAAAGGGAACCCTTCACAGCCTTAACAGTTGTTACCCTAATGATTATAGGTGGAACAGGTGTTGGCACTGGGGTGGCATCATCAGTAAAGCAGAATCAAGAATTCAATTCATTGAGGATGGCTGTAGATGAAGATTTAGCCCACATCAAACAGTCGATCTCGGCCCTTGAAAAGTCTGTAAGATCCCCATCAGAGGTAGTATTACAAAATCATAGAGGATTAGACTTAATATTTTTGCAACAAGTAGGATTATGTGCTGCTCTTAAGAAGGAATGCTGTGTATATGCAGACCACACGGGAATTGTGAGAGATACGGTGACTAAATTAAGGGAAGGCCTCCAATGGAGAAAGAGGGAGAGAGAGGCACAGCAAAGCTGGTATGAGACTTGCTTCAATAGCTCCCTGTGGCTTACCATACTACTATCAGCCCTTGCAGGTCCCGTGATATTGCTGGTACTAGGTTTGACTTTTGGACCTTGCATTTTTAATAAAATCGTAGACATTGTAAAAGGAAGACTAGAGCAGCTCATTTAATGCTTATTAGAGATAGGTACAAAGCATTGCCCAAGGATTCAGAAGTAGATGAAAACCTGGTCTTAAGCTACCAAGAGTTAAAGTGTTTTAAGGAACAAATTGGTAAAGAGAAAAAGGAGGGATTGTAATAAATAAAAAGGTCTTTCTTCATCAAAACAAGCGTTGAAGGAGATAAGAATTTGAACTGAGTAGGGAATGCAACTAGCATAGAAGACTGTGTAACTAATTATATACAAGTTAGCTTTTAGGCCAAGGACAATCTACAAGGAAGATGAGGAGCTTTCATTACTATGACCACCAAGGGCAGCGAAAAAAAGACCCCTAGCAACCAATTGCACCAGCACAGAATGCATCGAGAGAAAATATGTCAACCAAAAAAAAAAAAAAAGAAAAAAAAGGAAAAAAAAAAAAAAGAAGGGACTATAAAAACAAAAAGGTCAAAGGGGGAAGGTGAGCCCTGGCAGAGTGGAGACTCCCTGGCCACCCAGCACTGTTCTTTTGCTTAATACTGCTTGCTTAATAAATTCTTGTTAATTGATTTATCTATATTTAGCCTCCCCAATTGAATTTGTCCATAACACCATGATTTCCCATTCCCAAGCCCTTGGATGCTGTGAAGAAGAGGAAGATATCCCGGGACACCCAGGCAGGTGAGGAGGAAGTCACTGCCCCTTTCCCCCTCTCTCCTGCTCCATCTCCCAGCCCGGCATGGCCCCCGGCTGCAGGACAACCCCCCTGACGCACCGTCCTGCCGGGGATGCACTGGAGGATCTCCTTCCCTCTGGCACGGAGGCAAATCCCATCCACTCCTTGTCTTTCGTTGCCCAGGCAGTCAGGAGCTGAGGATGGAGAACAGAGAGGACAAATCCACGTGGCAGAACCTCATGGAAGAGGGCATATTGAGTGGCTCCTCGGCACAGGAAGCCAACGGGGAGGAAAAGCCCCAGAGATCCTGCACGAGGACGGGCTGCAAAGGCAGATTGTAGGGATCTGAGGAGCAAAGACCCACTGTCCTGGTTTAGGGCAAATTTGGGAGAAAACCTACAGGACGAGCCCCCACCCCAGACAGCAAACCCCCACAGCCCCTCTACCCCACCTGCTTTGGGAAGAATTTCCTTGGAGAGAAGTGGAAAACAAAACCCCTGTTTTTTAACAGACAGAAACAGTCCCCAGCACTAAAAATGAACAACATCAGAGTACAAAAACCCTTTCACCTCTCTGAAGAGATGACAAATTCAGAAAGTCTCTGGTGGGAGTGGCCGCCCAGTTCTCGGTCTCTGGCACTGGGGATGGCTGCTGCAGGTCACAAAATGCAGGCTCTCGGTGTCTCGCGGTGTTTCCCAGGTCCCAGTCTGGAGCAGGTTGGAATGGTATTCAGGAAAAGGAATGAAAAAAAAGCAAGGGCAAAAGCAAAAGCAGGAGCGAGAGCGAAGAGCCAGCAAGCAAGCAAGCCCTATCCTGTCTCCTAGACACAGACCATGGTGGGAGGTCAACTGGCTGCTAACAAGACAAAACAAACCTGCACTTTTCAGCGCCAGTCCAGAAGGCACAGAACAAAGCATCAAGCATAAAAAGAACACATGATTGGGGATACAAGCACCATAACGTCACCCTGGGACATTCCACCCCTTATTTCCATATTGTCAACATACTAGCAAACATCATGCATTTATCCACGTCAAAACTTCCATCTTTCACTTCCTCAAACACATTTCCTTCTGTGAAAAACGCCAATCACTTGGTTTTCAAAATTTTAAAAGTTTAATAATAATAAAATGGTTCTAAAAATAGTAATACAATTAGAGTAACAAAATTTAGAGTTAGGACAATTACAAGACAATAAAATGCATAGAATTACGGATGTCCAGATGCTCTTGGACACTAAGTCATGAAAAGCATACCTTGTGAACAAAGGAATAACCTTAAGAGCAATAGCCTGTTGCATATTAATATATCTCATACATGATGCATAAATTCCTTGCAAATTAAGAACTTTTCTGGTTTTTGTCAACTTCTTCCCCTTAATCCTGGTGGTTCCATAAAGACAGAGAGAAGGTGGAAGACTGTTTGTCTTTTCTGATAAGGAGGCAGTAACTCTTTATGGGCCCCAAGTCACTGTCATCTCTGTGTGAAGAGTTTCTTGATTATCTCATCTCTTGCTTGAGCTAGTAAAAAAATCCTACATCACAGATTTCTATTTCAATACTATGTTGTAACCTAAAACTATATTTAACACACTACTTGAGAGAATTAATACAGCATTACTTTCTAACATTACACATATCATATTCTTTGTAATATTTGTGAAAAGCCAATAATAAAATATGCATTTCTCACACTTCCATCTCACTTGCTGAAACTTTCAACACTTACACATTTCCTCCTGTCTCATGTCTCTGTGTTTTCATGTACAGACAATGGCAGCAACATCCAGCAAACAGTGATATTTGCACATGAGTGTCACCCCACAATCAGATCTCCTTGAGGTACGCATCATGTTGTTCCATCTCTGCATTATCCACCATGTACAACCTGGTCCCTGAGCAAAGACAATCCCATGAATGGGTTTGTCTGTACTCAAGACAGAATTGATTCACACTGCCTTCCCTAACAAACCTCTGACTTGTGCCACTGGGACTTTTTCTCCATCTACTATATTCAGGGAATCAGACTGGGCAGGACCTGCTTGATAGGTGGAACCTCAGCTGTTAAGTAAGCAGGTGGCTTTTGCCAGATGCTGCACCCAAGTTTTGAAAGATCCCCCAGCCAATGCTTTCAAGGTGGTTTTTAACAGTCCATTGTACCTCTCCACTTTGACTGCAGCTGGTACATGGTAGGGGATACGGTACACCCACTCAATGCCATGTTCCCTAGCCCAGGTGTTGATAAGGCTATTCTTGAAAGGAGTCCCATTGTCTGACTCAATCCTCTCAGGAGTATCATGCCTCCAAAGGACCTGCTTTTCAAGGCCCAGGATGGTGTTATGGGCTGTAGCATGAGACACAGTGGAGCTTTCCAACCATCCCGTGGTGGTTTCTACCATTGTGAGCACATAGCGTGTTTGGGGCAGCATGATGTAGTCAATCTGTCAGGCTTCCCCATAGCTGTACTTGGACCACTGCTCACCCTACCATAGGGGCTTCACCCACTCGGCCTGTTTGATGGCAGCACGTCTCACAGTCATGGATAACCTGAGAAATTCTGTCCATGGTTAAATCCACCCCTTGATCTCATTCCCCCTTAGAGGTGGCATCTCTACCCTGATGACCTGAGGCATCATGGGCCCATCGAGCTAGGAATAACCCTCCATTGTGCTCCCAAACTACAAGTCTATCTTTGACACCCCTATCTTTGCAGCCTGATCTACCTGCTGATTATTTTGCTGCTCTTCATTAGCTCTGTTTCTGAGGACATGGGCATGTTTTGCCATGCTGCAGCAGCCAGAACTGGTTTTCCTCTACGCCGCCAGTTAGCCTCTTTCCATCTATCCAGCCATCCTCACAGAGCATTGGCTACCATCCATACATCAGTGTAGAGGTAGAGCTTTGGCCAATTCTCCCTTTCTGCAATGTCTAGGGCCACTTGAACAGCTTGGACTTCAGCAAGTTGACTTGATCCACCTTCACCTTTGCTAGCTTGTGCAACCTGTCCTGTGGGGCTCCATGCAGCTGCTTTCCACTTCCGATTCATCCCTACGATGTGACAGGAACCGTCAGTGAAAAGAGCATAGCATCTTTCCTTTGCTGGCAGTTGCTTGTATGGTGCAGCTTCTTCAGCCCGTGTCACTGGTTCTTCTTCTTCATCTGTGACACCAAAACTTTCACCTTCAGGACAATTTGTAATTACTTCCAAAATCCCAGGGCGATTCAGTTTACCAATAGGGGCGTGCTGTGTGATGAGAGCAATCCACTTGCTCCATGTAGCACTGGTGGCATGGTGGATGGAGGGAACCTCTCCTCTGAACATCCTCCCCAGCGCCGGTAGTCAGGGTGCCAGGAGGAGTTGTGCTTCTGTACCAATCACCTCTGAGGCGGCTTGGACTCCCTCATAGGCAGCCAAGATTTCCTTTTCTGTTGGGGTGTAGTTAGCTTCAGACCCTCTGTAGCTCCGACTCCAAAATCCCAGTGGTCGGCCTCGAGTCTCATCAGGCACCTTCTGCCAAAGGCTCCAGGACAGACCGTGGTTCCCGGCTGCAGACTAGAGCACGTTCTTCACATCTGGTCCTGTCCTGACTGGGCCAAGGGCTACTGCATGAGCCATTTCCTGCTTTATCTGGGTGAAAGGTTGCTGCTGCTCAGGGCCCCAATGGAAATCATTCTTCTTGCAGGTAACCAGGTAAAGAGGGCTCACAATCTGACTGTACTCAGGAATATGCATTCTCCAAAAACCTATGGCGCCTATGAAAGCTTGTGTGTCCCTCTTGTTGGCTGGTAGGGACATAGCTGTGATCTTGTTGAGGACATCTGTAGGCATCTGATGCCATCCATCTTGCCGCTTCACTCCCAGGAGCTGGCTCTCTTGAACAGGTCCCTTCACTTTACTCTTCTTGATGGTGAAACCAGCTTCCAGGAGGATTCTGATTATTTTCTCGCCTTTCTTGAACACTTCTGCTGCTGTCTTCCCCCACACAGTGATATCATCAATATACTATAGCTATTCTGAAGCCTCACCCTTTTCTAGTGCAGTCTGGATCAGTCCATGGAAGATGGTAGGACTGTGCTTCCACCACTGGGGCAGTCGGTTCCAGGTATACTGCACTCCCCTCCACGTAAAGGCAAACCAGGGCCTGCATTCTGCTGCCAGAGGAATGGAGAAAAATGCATGGGCAATATCCATAGTGGCGTACCACTTTGCTGCCTTGGACTCAAGCTGGTCCTGGAGCTCTAACATGTCTGGCACAGCAGCGCTCAATGGTGGAGTCACTTCATTCAATGCACGGTAGTCCACTGTCAATCTCCATTCTCCTTCAGATTTACGCGCAGGCCAAATGAGGCTGTTGAAGGGTGAGTGGCTTTTGATGACCACCCCTTGCCTCTCCAGCTCTCAGATCATCTTGAGATTAGGAACCACAGCATCTCCAGTTGTTCTGTACTGTCTTCGATGCACTGTTGAAGTGGCAATTTCGTACCTGTTGCTCGTCTCCCTTCAGAAGTCCTACTCTAGATGGATTCTCAGACACTCCAGGCAAGGCGTTCAATTGCCGGATGCCCTCTGTCACTACAGCTGCTATCCCAAATGCCCACCTGAGTGTCCTTTTGGGTCTTTCAAATCCCCCCTTCGGAGATCATCTAGGCCCAAAATGCATGGGGCCTCTGGGCCAGTCACAATAGGCTGTTTCTTCCACTCATTTCCCATCAGACTTACATCATCTTCCACCAAGGGAAAGTCCTGTCATCCACCTGTCACACCAGCGATAGAGACAGATTCTGCCCCTACGTGTCTCGATGGAATTGACATACATTGTGCACCAGTATCAACCAAAGCCTTGTATCTTTGTGGTTCCTATATGCCAGGCCAACGAATCCACACAGTCCAGAAAACACAGTTTTCCCTCACCTCTACTTGGCTAGAGGCAGGGCCCCTCTAAACCTGTTTATCCTTCTTTCCTTGGGCACGTGTCTCAGAGGTTCCTTCAAGGGGATCGGACATGTCATCATCATCATCATTATCATCATCATCATCATCATCATCATCATCATCATCATCATCATCATCATCATC